>JARHVA010004012.1:1652500-1737374 GCA_037957365.1 Torreya grandis | reverse complement strand
TTCTTGTGGAGCTATGTGTACTGCGCCTTATGATGATGATGATGGTGCTGGTGATTCAGAAGGATTGGATAATATTCTTATGAGTGAAGAATTTATGGCACACATATTTGGTGTGTAGACATCAATGTAAGTATATTTTATAATAATATCATGTTAAATTTAAGTTATATTTACATATTTAATTTAACTAACAATTAATTTACATAGAAATTGAATAATATATGTCATTTTTATGTCATAAGAGGCGATTGTGCCTTCATTATCACAATCAACATTTTCAACAATTGATTTGATGCAACCATTATTTACATTTTTAGATCTATTTGATAGCCCATCCACTATTACATATGTCTATGTTAGGAGGATACCTTTTAATTATATAGATGTAAGATTTCACATTAATCTTATGCTCTATGTATATTTAGTCTATGTATATTTTCCTTGAGAGCTTAAGTTATATTTATCTATCAAGTATCTTGATGCATAGGTTATAAAAAGATTCCCTGATATGGATGGAAACACACACTTACCTCTATAAAATACCTAGATTTGATCTTTTCTTTTCCTTTTATGTCTTCTATCTTCAACCTCTTTATCTATTTGATCACTTTGGATTTACTAGGTATTTGTTGTTCACTATTACCTACTCAATGTATCTTAATTACTCCTTATATTCACTTAATTCTCCTTATCTAATTAAATTCATTTTAATAATAAAATACCTCTATAATATTTACTTTTAACATCAACCTCCTAGTTCATACTCTATTTTCATGTTCTCTCTCTTTATCCTTGCTTTGTTCTTTACAATATTCTTATGTGTTTTCATAGGTCTACATGATAATTTGAATTTATTATTCCAAAATGATCATAGGACCATCTACCTACTAAATTATATCTCATTTCATGCATCCAACCATTCCACACAACACCCAAGCTTCAACTCTTCACTTAACTCATCTTTCCTCTTTGACACCTTCCTTCTACTAGCCCTTTTTTGAGGCAAACCTCCTTATTATAAGTAAACTAAAATTATCCCAAAAATAAATGACATTTATATGCCCATTTACATCACATATCTCATGTATGGAATTTTATAATTTAACTATCTTTGGATAACACCTAACTCAACACCCCTTATGACTAATTAAGTCTTAGGCCTAATTCAAGGCTACTACTGACTGTGAAACCATACCATATGGACTAAAATCAAATTTAAAATTTAAAAATCCTCTTAATATTATATAAATACAATTTTACACAAATTTTAATGACTTTCATTAGTTAAATCACTTGTTATCTCATTTTTCAATCTCAACCCCTAAATTGTGTTTTCTTGGTCTTGCACCTACCTAAGAGGATAATAAATGAGATAGAATGGCCTTTTAACCCTAATAAAATATTATAAGGCTTGAAATGGATATAAATTTACCCCACACATATTATTGAACTATTAATTTTCCTTTATCAATACAAAATCACTCACATCTAGTTTTACAAAAAAATTATACCCCTCCAACATGACTATGTCACCAAATAGGATAGAATAAACCCTTAAGACCCTTTACCTTAATTTGAGATAAATTAAAAGAATAACACCCATGGAAAAATAATATCCCATAGCCATTGCAATACCATAAACTATCAACTCTATTTCCAAGAACTCTATGTGGTCTTTCTTTATGACTATGCAAACTCATAATTATTACTAATTACGTTGTATATAGTCTTCCCATGTATATTAAATTTTATCAATAGAATTGAGATTTTAAATGTGTTTAAATTAATTTAATATATCTACTATATCCATTAATTATATTTCAATCATTTATAATGACACTTTAAACTTACTATGTTCTCATATTTCTGACTATGCTTGAAGACAAAGTATTGAAACTTGGGTTTCACCACATTGAACCTATATAATATTGAATTCAATATTCTCCAACTAGAGATATGAACAACATAATAATGATCATAAACCACTAGACACTTATTTACCTTTTAATCTATCCAAAGATGATTTACAAGTAAGGACAGAGTTCTTGATATCTCTCTTATTCCTTTTCTCTCCCTAACTCTACCTTCTTGACATGCTACTATTCTTTCCACCTCATACTATTCCACTCACACTTATTACATGTATTAAAATTTTTATATTACCTCCAACATGTAAAATAATTGATATTCTTGGCTATTTTATGTTGCATAGAAGCTAAATTTCCATGATTCTTGGTTTACATTATCTTTTCATGATATGTATTTTAAAATACATTGCCATATCTATCTTGGTTCATATTGAGAAAAAAATGCCATATATATCTTTGATACTTTATATAAAATTAAGTGAGACCTTGTTTACATGAAAATTTGATGGCTTAAGTAGATACTCATCCTCCTCTATGAGCCAAGATAATGTAGGCATTATTGTAGCAATTTCATTTGCATTTATGCTAATAGACGTATATATTAAATTGTAATTTTAAATAATAAAAGATAGACATGTTTTAATAATTTCACTGCATACTTGGGGAAAATATAACTTATGTGAATGTATTGTGTATGAAGGGTTGTCCTATGACATCTAATAGTCCCACTCAGATGATTATTAAGGTAACTTCTCATGTTTCTCCTATATTTTAGATGCTTATTCAAATAGTTGAGCCTACCATTTACTTGTTTGAGTCTCAAAAATATATTGATCAGGACTGTGAGATTACATTGAGTGCATGTTTAAATGATTTTTTATTGTATTTAAAAATTGATTTATTAATAATTGGTTGAATTTATTTTATGTTAATTTTGTAATAATACTTTTATTTGAATATGTTCATTTGAAAGTAATGTATTAGCATAGGACCTTCAGTCAGACCTTAAAGTAATACAAGGCATTAGAAGGGTCTCCATATGCTAGTAGAGCATCTCAGGGAGAGTATTCTTCAAGGAAGGCAAAGAGAGGGAGGCTATTTTATGAATATGATGTCTTACATGAGATGTGTTTTTTCATATGCCTATATGGGAATTTACACACTTTTAGCATTATATATGCATATATGACATTCACCCAAAATTATATATTATGTTGGTAGATGTAATTTGTGGTATTTATATCATGGCAATCTATGTATTATTGGCATTGTACACATGTGCCTATATTGTATGCCTATCATGGAAATCTATCTATTTTATATTCATTTTTAATTTGAAATGTTATTATATAGTATTTTTTTAATATTTCAAACAATTATATATTGAAGCTTGTAATTAATGTTGTACACAAATGAGGATTAAATTTTTTTCTTTTCAATGTTATAAATCTTGGATCTCCCATATTTTTTTAAATTAAAGTTTTTATTTCATTTTGTGTAGTGTAAATGACTAATGAAACTCTTATCTATTTTGCATGTGTCATCACCCATTTAAAACTTTTAAATTTATCATTAACAAAATTTTATTACACTTAAAACCCATACCCAATCATTTTAAAACTTGTATAATGCAAAGACAAAATCATTCATAAATCCCTGCAAAAATTTCACTCAAATAATTGTACCTAAAGTTACTTGATCTTTCACCTTCATCTAGATGTACTACATTTTTGAATAGTTTTTCTTAAAACTACTCCTACTTCTTGTATGCCTTCTATGATTCTTGTTCCTTTATATTTTCCCTCACCTCTCAATTAATATCTATCAATACCTCTTCTACACTTAACTCCTTTTGGTGACTATGTACATGGTCTACTTCATCTTTTCAGCTTTATCTTTGATAAACTTAAAATATAAACTTTTTATTGACCTTGAATATAATGTATTTATTCTAATAAAAGGAAATATTACTAACTTTAAATAGAATATTCACTCATGAGACAATGATCCATCTTTGTCCAAAACCGATTATCATCCTCTAATACCACCTAATGCATAGTTTGATCTTCTATGTTTGATAAGGCTATAAAATTCCTTTTAATATTCCCTAAGATCATGAATAATTCAAACCTCACTTATCCACTCTTGTTCTTAACCTGATTCTAAATCTACTCTCAAATAATCTTATTTTAAACTAGTCGATTACTCATTAAGTTTGCTCTTAACTAGTCACTACTCTCTCAAATTTTCTCTCCTTTTGAACAATATTATTTAAGACACTCTGGATAGGTCTTATGAAAGATCAAGGATTTATGTAAGTGTAGAAATTTACAATAATTCAACAAACTAGAGGTCTCTAAGAGATTGAGCTCTCATTCTCAAATTCTATATTTTTATCTTTTTAGGTCTCAAGACCTAGTTGTTACTCCAGTAGGTCAATTTATCAAAATAGAGCTTATAGCTCTTAAAAATAATATTTATAGTAGTATTTTATGATTTTTAAATTTTTCTAACCCTTACCCAACTTTATATAACTCAAATGAACCAAAAATTCATCTTAACCAAATTTTAACATGTTCTGTAAGTTAAAAGTTTAGCAAGACTATTGTTTTGATTCTTTATGACCAAAAACTAACATTGAAAAAACATCCCAAGGGTAGATAAAATTTTGGACCAGTTTCTTATCCTCCTATCAATCTTGGTTGACAAACCCACCACCCATTTTAACCTTAAGAACACCCTTCCCAATACAAGAAAAATTGTATTTTTTAACTTAAGTTAAAACATGCATAAATAAAACTTGTAAGTTATTTCTATGAACTGTCAGATCCTTACTCTACCTATTTAATTCCTATAATCACACAATAGATCACTTATCTATATATTTTGAGAGAAATCCATTTGATAAATTATAATGATCGGTCAAAAATTTTACTTTTTGACATTAAACAAGTAACTTCTTGAGCTCCAATTGTCATTTCTACCTCTAAGACCCACACCTAGGAATATATCACTTCAATCACATAAAAATAGGAAAAATAAATGTTATCACAGTAATAAAATGTTCTAATCCACCTGAAAGTGCATTTTCACTATCGTTCTAGAGTGTTGAAACACTAACAACAATTATTATCAAAGTTTAAATTATGGTTACATAACTATGGTTTTGATTATTTTTGACTAAAAATTAACACTAAAAACACATATAGGGGTGTATTATGTCTAGTAATGGGTTTTTGGCCTCTTATTAAGGTTGATTAAGAACCCACCACCCATTTTAGCCTCAAGAATGCCTTTCCTAAAATTAAAAAATGCAATTTTAAGCTTATGTTTAAACACATGTAAAAAAAACTTGTATATCATTTATATGAACCATTAGATCCCTCTCATTCTTATTTAATCCCTCTAATCATACCTTGTATCACTCTGGTGTAACCTTCAATATCAATCCATTGGATAAGTTATTGTGAAGGGTCCAAAAATGTAACTTTTTGGCATTAAACAAACAACTTCTTGAGTTCTAACTACCATTTTTGCCTCTAAGACCTCCATCTGGGAAAATATTACTTCAATCACACACATATAGGAAACTAACATGTTATCACACTACCAAAATTTTCAAATCCACCTGAAAGTGCATTTTCACTACCATTCTAGAATGTGGAAATACTAACAACAAATGTTATCAAAGTTTAAGTTGTGGTTGCAAAACTATGGTTTTGATGCTTTCTAACCAAAAATTGGCATTAATAACATGTTTGGGGGGTGGGTGGATAAAATATAGTATGAGATTATTGTCCTCCCATCAAGCTTTATCGATAAACCCACATCCCATTATGGCCTCAAGAATACCCTTCTTAATACCAGAAAAGTGCAATTTTTTAGCCTATATTCAAACATAGGTAAAACAAAACTTATAATTCATTTCCACGAAGCATCAAATCCATGTCCTAATTATTTATGTTTTATAATCACACCCCAAATCACTTAGGTGGAACATTTGAGATCAATCCATTGGATAAGTTATAGTGAGGGGTCCAAAAATATAACTTTTTGGCATTGAACAAGTTACTTTTTGAGCACCAACTACCATTTCTAACTCTAAGACCTCCACCTAAAAACATATAACTTAAATCGCATCCATATATTAAAATTACATGTTATCATACCACCAAAATTTACAATTCCACCTGAAAGTGCATTATCACTATTGTTTCAGAGCATGAAAACACTTATAATAAATATTGTCAAAGTTTAAGTTATAGTTGTAGAATTCTGGTTTTGATACTTTCTGACTGAAAATTGACACTACAAACACATTCAAGGGGTGGATAAAATTGAAACTAATCTTCTCTTAGCTTAAAGAATATATAATTATCTACTAACAATTCCAACCACATGAAGGTGGAAGCTTATCTCGCACAATTAACCTACAAAAAATAGTTAGTAAGTAATTAAAAATGAAATTCATAGATACTACCTAGAAAATTAAAAAAAAAATGTTTATTAATTTTGATTACATCTAAAATTGAATAGTCAACATAAATACATATTTAAATCCAAAAAACCACTAGGATTTTCTCTAACCTTGATAGTGTTAAGAATAGCTTCATGGTTTGACTCCTAAACTTTCCATAGTTTCTTATTTAATGGCCTCCTATGATATTTTTGTAATTGAATATTCATTGTAAGAATCAATTTTGAATAGTGTAGTATCTTCTTATGCATTTAAAATTATTCAAATGACCATTAAACTAAATATTTTATAGGATATCATTAAAACCAAGTAACAATGACTACTACTGACCCTATGGGATCATCAATGTTTTCTCCATTTATAACTAGTGAAAGTCAATTTTTTATTTATCTATACACACTGACACAAGTTGTAATTAGTACCCTCTTCATTATAATCATGCAAAATAACTTCAAAAATATTCATTGTGTAATAAGAAAGCATTTTTAGTAAAAATATGAAGATATATAATGAGAATAAATTATACATAATGAAAAATATTCTACCTAGCTATACTAGATCAATACATGGTCAAAGTCATCTGATGATGTTATATTTATAAGTTAAATTATTTATAAAATTGATATGTGTTGATTTTAATTATTGGTTTTTCACTCCAATCATCCACCCACTCTTGTGACTCAAACTCATTCCAAATAGAGTCCATGCATGCAAAATAGAAACATGCCAAGTATCTCATATGAAAAGTCCAAAAACTTTCATTTTAGCTACAACATGAGTGGAGATTACTTGAACCTATTAGAGTCATACAATTCTCATATATTATGAAGTGTTATTCCTCCATTAACAAATAATTCTATGAATAATATAATTTGGTTGAGTATGATGACACATGTTCTAATTACACCATTCAACCATAGTTTTTATATTTGTCAAATGAAATTTTCTCTAAATTTCAATCCTCTATTGTAATATCTCTTTTTACACATGATCTAGCATATTCATGCTCCCCTTTTCCATGGATAGCCTTGGTAAAACTCCAAATGTGTTATACACTAGTGGTAACATGCATCCTACTCAACTAATAAAAAATCCATGCATTTTTGAATTGTGATGTGAAATTGTCTTACCAAAGGTAATGTTGATTTAAATTAATGTTCCTCTAACTCAACTATTCATATAACTTCTAAAAATAACCTTGCACATAAGCTGAATAATGTGATTGGTCATCACTAATATAGAAATGGTACTCTCTTAATAGTTTCCATATTATTCTATACTACTAGGTCCATTCATGAATGTTATATGTATGAATATGGTAACTTGTGATGAGTTATAATACTATGATTGAACTTCCATTTGGGATTTGAATGTGTAATTTTTAGCAAATTTAACTACTGAAACAATAAAAATAAGTGAAAATGTATCCTTAATTATCTTTAAATGTCCATCCAACCATCTATATTTGTGTGTATTATTTTCATACTCAAACAATCTTCTCCCTAAATTTGACCAAAAATTCATAAATTGGTATCTTTTTTGTAATGAGTTCACACCTTTTAGATTCTTTACCATATTTTACTTGATAAGTCACCTATGTATATTTTTTTAATCCAAATAATTCCTATCTAATTGAACTTATAATCTCCTTATAGATACTTTTTTTTCATTTTAAAAATCCACCACAAATGCTACAATTTTCATTTAAACATGATTTGTTGTAAAATAATTATACATCTAGTCTTTTGAAAAGCATAGTTGGAATAAATTTTGAGTCGATTTTAATTTCCATTCAATGCCACACTCTTGAAAAAAGTTATTAATATACAAAGTATAAATAATATGGTTAAAAACATCATATTGCATTGAAAATTAAACATGTTTGCTACAACAACAAGTGGTGTATGTGTGATTTATTTTTACATAAAAAGGTTTGGACATCTAAAAATATATTTATAAAATAGAAAATTGTGGATGTTTTTACAAAAAATTAGATTATAATTGTGTTTGATTCATATCCAATAAATTTTTCAAATGAAATTCATGGTTACGAGAACCAACTTATCTTTTGACTACATCTCTTGCATTGAGAAAAACTCTTGTATTGTCTTTCCAAAATTGAGCAAGTAACTCTTTGAGAGTATCAGTTATAGCCTTGTAATTTTGTGGAAGTCTACCAAAGAATTTCCATAGTTCATTGGTATTGGGTTCATTAAGTTATTCACATATTTAAATTTATTTTTTTAATATTTTATTGTTTTTATTAAGAGTTTGGCTTGTTTTTGAAACCATTCATTTTTTTCCCTATTTGGTCACTAATTGCACATGTTGTAAGTATACACTAGACAACATTACAATATGTGATGCATGATATTGGGCCTAAAGTATTATATGCATCATGTATATTTTCAATAATTTCATTATTTTCATCATCCATGTTAGATTTTCTTAGTCATAACATGTACATTATAGGTCTCATCTTAATCAATTTTATCAATAAAAAAAATAATCGACATCTTTGGATATCATAATCAAAATTATGAAAGAAAGTATCCCAAATTTGTTGATTAAATATTTTTGAATAGTGATTAGACATTTTATTATGCATTGGTTCTAAAATATTTTCATTGACTTCAATTAAGTACTTATCTTTTCTATGCATAATTCTTGGATGTGTTGTTAATGGTGCAATTTGTTGAGAGGGTATTTCAAAATCATTATTACTTTAATTTTTTAGAGGTGGGATGACATTTTATCCATTGTTTATTTATTCATTATATGTTTCCATTAAATTTTATTGATGTTTAATTTCATCATTATTTGTTTCCATCAAATTGTCTTCATTCTTGGGGATGAAGCATCATACATAGACTCATCGTCAACAAAATCAAAAACTTGGAACTTTAAATGTAAACTTCTAACATTATCTAATTCATTTTTGTCAATTTAATTATTATTCATTTCATTATGGTCAATTTAATCATTATTAAATTCATTCTGGTTAGTTTCATCATTATTTAATTTATTATTATCAATTGACTCATTATCTATGGCATTTAGTTCATCAAGATTAGGGTGTATACCTTATCTACCATAAAGTTTTTACATTCATATCCTGTTTTAATCTCTCAAATATTCTAATTGCTCTGGTGTTTTATCACTCAATATCTTCCTCTTCCTCAAATCTGACCCATCACCCATAAATTATAATTGACATCTTTTCAAAGGTGGGGTCAAAAGTACACCAGTACTATAGGTCCTTTAAAAGAATGCAGAGAATGTTTAAGGGGATAAAATTCTTGATTAGGGTTAAAATAGATGTTGAAAAGTGAGATTAGTCTATAATAATAATATGATCACATTATATAACATGATGTGTTATTCAATAATATGATCACATTATTCAATAACGTAATCATGTTATGATTTATATTAGGTTTTGATTCAACATACATATTGAAAAGCATATATTTAGAATAACATGATCATCTTAGATTTCTTCCTGTAAGGGTTTACCTCTTACCCAAATATCTTCCCAGAATTTCACCTTTTTACCATTACCTACTTTCCATGCACTACCTTCTTCAAGAACATGTTTTGTTCCATGGACTGCCCCCCAAATAGCAGACGGATGAGAAAAATCTGGAGTAGTAAAGAAGTCATGAAGTGACTGTGCCTTAAATAAATACTTATGCTTCCATATTTTACTCCATTCTTTATTTTCCTGATAGACCCTCCATCCCTGTTTAGCTAAAAGGGCAGTGTTCATACTTCTTATTTTCCTTATACCAAGTCCACCATCCTTAACCGGTTTGCAAATGTTATCCCATGCAATAAGAGGCATTCTCCTTTTCTCCTTAGAACCTGACCAAAGAAAGTTTCTTTGGATTTTTTCAATTGCCTCAACAAATTTAGAGGGGATTTTGAAAAGACTCAAAGCATACGTAGGTATACTTTGAAGACTTGCTTTGAGGAGAGTTAACTTTCCTCCTTGGCTAAGAAGATAGCCTTTCCATCCCGCTAACTTCTTACTAAATTTATTAATAAGACCTTCCCAAAAAGCTTCAGGGGCTTTCAATCCAAAAGGGAGACCAAGGTATATGGAAGGAAAAGAGCCTATAGAGCAATCAAGAATTCTAGCAATTTTGTTCTGTCTATAAACTGGGGTATTAGTAAAGAAAACTACACCTTTATTCTAGTTTATCAGTTGTCCAGAGGCAGAGGTGTACAGATTAATCACTTCCTTAAGAGTTCTTGCTTTAGTAACTTCAGACTGTCCCATGAAAATAGTATCATCCACAAATTGACCATGCGAGCAAGTTAAAGGATGCGAAGAGGGTCTCAGACCTTTATACTGACTTCTATGAACCAAGTCCCCAAGGTATCATCCCATACTATCTGCCATGATAATAAACAGAATAGGGGATATAGGATCCCCTTATCTTAATCCCCTAGATGGATTGAAAAAATGAGATGAGGTCCCATTTACCAACATAGCTATAGAAGTAGTAGATATCAACTGTTTGATAATATCCACCACTCTTTGTTCAAATCCAAAGGCAATAAGGCTTTTAGAAATGAAATGCCAATCCACCCTGTCGTATGCTTTAGCTATATCCACTTTCATTAAGAACCCCTCGGTGTTGGATTTGAGAAGTGAATGAATATTCTCATGCACCATTATAACTGAGTTAAGGATTTGTCTGCCAAGAATGAATCCATTTTGCTGATCAACAATTATCGAGGGGATCACAAGGATTAGTCTAGTCGTAAGTACTTTGGAGATTATCTTATAGAGAGAGTTGCACAAACTAATTGGCCTGAACTGATCAGGGCTATCCACACCTGCTTTTTTTGGGATAAGGCATAGAAAAGTGGCATTAATTTCCTTTAGCATCTATTTCGCTCCAAAAAACTCCTTCACCGCGTTACTGACATCCATTCCTATAAATTTCCAGAGCTTTTGAAAAAAGAACATGGGGAAACCATCTGGTCTGGGAGCTTTTTCTCCTCCAAGAGGTCTTACAGCTTAAAAAATTTCCTCCTCCTTAGGTATAGAACATAACATATTATTTTGCTCCTTCGTGATCAATGGGGGAATCACTCGTAGAATATCAGCCTGACTTTTCAAGTCGATGTTTCTATCTGCCTTCATCAGGGAGGAGAAAAATGAAATCATTTCCTCCTTAATTTCCTTTTCCTCTATTATCTTCTGAGCTCCTTTTTTCAAATGATGAATATGTGTTTTCGCTCTGTGTTTCAAAGTGGAGAGGTGGAAAAACTTAGTATTTTTATCTCCTTCTTTCAACCATTACACCCTTGATCTTTGTCTCCAATAAATTTCCTCCTTAGTTATTGTGTCTTGGTACTGTACCAATTGTTCACTTTCTTCTCTTTGGGATTTAGAAAGATGTAAACAAAGAGTGGGCATAATGGTTAATCAATACTGGCAAAACAACACTTGGGTAAACCTCACTGACTATGATCAAGATCTCAAGGATATTCAATTATCCCTAAATGCTATATCCCTATATCCTAATCAAGAAGATAAAATTGTTTGGTATCAGGAGCCAAGTGGACAGTTTAAAGTCTCTTCCATCTTCACCTCCAAGGGAAATGGCAGAAAACCATTTTGGACAAGAGCCTGGATTAAGGGGCTCATTCCTAAAATCAAGTTCTTTTTCTGGACCCTTCTCCAAAATAAAATTTTGACTCTAAATAATTTACAAAAATGCGGAATCAATATTGTTAACAGGTGTATTCTGTGTAAGAGAGACCTTGAAGATAGAGATCATTTGTTTGTGAATTGTTCCTTCACTCAGCTTGTTTGGAAGGAGGTTCTCAATCTGTGGGGCATTACATGGATCCATCAAAAAAATGTTGAACTTTCTCTCAAAAGCTGGTATTGCCCTTCAAATAATCTTGAAGTTCTCTTCTTATGGAAAATTACCCTTCCCCATATCTGGTGGGGAATATGGAAGGAAAGAAATAACTGAATATTCAGAAACAAAGAGCTCCCTGGATGGGTGGTTGGCCAGAACATCATTAGAGCCCTAAAGGAAAATTTTTCTTTTCAAAAAAATGTAAGCTCTAATCTCAATGTGGATAATCCCCTAAGGAAGGATTTTATTCTCGATATACCTGATAAGCCCAGATCAGGTGTGACTTGGATTAGTCCACCTCAAGATTGGATTCAAGGTAACTTTGATGGTGCAACAAAAGGGAACCCAGGAAATGCTGGTTGTGGTGGTGTTCTGAGAAACCATGTGGGAATGGTTATTGATGCTATTGCAATTCCCATTGGTATATCTAACTGCCACATTGTTGAAGCTAGAGTTGCCCTCCAGACCCTTAAAATAGTAGTGGACTTAGGATATTCCAAATTGTGGCTTGAAGGGGACTCTTTAAATGTTATAAATATCCTTAATAATAAGAATATTGTGTCTTGGTCCATAGAGGATAAGGTAAAGGAGATGAAAACTCTTTTGAATAAATTTGAAGAAATAAAAATCACCCATACCTACCGTGAAGCCAATGGTGTTGCAGATTGGCTTGCTAATTGTGCTGTCTGGGAAGGGCAAAAAGTGAGGTGGGATGAAACCTTAGTAAGGAACGTGGATTTAAGGGTGATCATTCTTCTCGATGCCACACATGTGAAAGAAGGTAGGATTGGAGTGTAATAAAATCTTAATGAGTAGGAGGAGTGGCAGCACGGGGAAAGGAACCCAATTATTAAAGAGTAAGGCCCTCAAGAGGGAGAAGCGGATCCTGAAAAGCCATAAACAAATTCGATGTCCCAATCAACTTGACAGCAGGAGGATCCAGGGTAATATCCAAAGTAATTGGGATTCAAAGAAAATGAGTATGGCACGTGAAAGGAAGGGAGAACCCCGTAAATAGGAGCCCAAGAGCTGTGCAGAATGGAGAGAGAAACATCAAGTTTGGAGAATTTTGTAGAAAGGAAATGTTACGAGCTACATGGAAAGACTCCACGGCTCTAAACTGCATATCACGATGGCCTTCTTCAAAAATTGGTCTGACGATAGAGTCACCCTGCATGGTATAACTGTAAATTTAATTGAGGATTTTCTTGCTGAGGTTACAGGGTTGTCAATGGAAGGAATCAAATTTTCAAAGCAGACCAGTATTTCAAATGAGGCATTTTGTAAGTTCCCCAAAACGGATGAGGAGGAGCCGAAGTTGGTCAAAAATGGGGATTTTTATGAGCTGGATCAGATTAAAGGGATTTGGAGGGACATCCTAAGTTGTATAAGGGATTACTTCATCCTGGACGGAAGAAGCAAATGAGTGCATAAGTTCCACTTTGTCTTCCTCAATCACTTCAGGCATAAGGTTAGCTTGTCTTTTCCTTTCTATCTTCGCTACTCCCTGATTCGAAGCCTTTATGCTCATAGGAAAAAGGATTTGCGCCCTATTCTTCATCAAGGCCTTATTCTGCTTATTGAAGGCTATTGCAAGAATAGGGCACTAGTTAAGCATCCCAAACAGGGGAAAAATAAGTTGCCAGGGAATAAAAATAATGAAAATGTAAGCAAAAGAGGAATAATTAAGACCCCTAGTCCTAATAAATAGAATGCAGAAGAAGAAAGGGGTCAGGAGAGAATTGAAGAACCTGAGGAGGAAAAACCGGAGGAAGAAGATGAAACAGAGAGCTGGGACACCAACTCTAGTAATAATGAAGAAGGTTCTGAGGAAATTAAAAAAGATAAAGTCAATACAGAGGAGGATTCTGTTACCAGAACATAAGAGATAGAGGAAAACCAGAAAGTGGTGGAGGATGACACTATCCAAGAAGATCCTGGTGAGGACCCAACTTCTAAGAATGAAAAGGAAATCTCTGTCCAAGAAGATATTCAAAACATGGAGATGGAAATTCAAGACGGAATCAATGAGCGGGAACAAAAGAGTCAAGAAGACTTCTTTGAAGAAGCTAGGAATAGCCCCAATAAAAAGTCTGAAGATTAGAGAGGGAAGAATCAGAATGATGAAATACACACTCCTATGACTTGGGTTAACTGTAAAGCTGAGTCTTCTTCCCAATTAGATTCTTGGTTGTGTAGGGAGATCATTGATCTCAAGAAAAAAGTAGAAACTTTGGAAGATTCTCTGAAAGCTGCTTGGAACAAAGTAAACAACATGGAAAATCAGTTAAGCGAGATCCCTGTGAAGCTCAAAGCTTACGAAAACAACCTCTGGGAGCTAATAAAGGATAACAAAAAGAAAATGGAGGAAGTAACGTCCAACATTTGTGCAGCTGCTATCAATATAGGTAAACGAGCCAATGAGGAGACCAAAGCACTAGAGGGTCCCAGCAAAAAGACAAGGCAAAGTTCCAGAAAGAAAGATACACAAAAAGGAGCTTTGTTGGAGGTTACCACCCAGGAAACTGCTTTGAAAGGAAAAGAAGCCATGAACTTGATACTGGAACTGGATGAATAATCTGGTCCTTCTTGTTGGTTAAGAAATTGGTACTGATCTTTGTTCTTCTTTTGATAACTTTTGTTTGTTGTACCACCAGACTTCTGTTTCTGGGTTTTGACTGGATGTGTCTCTTATGGTTTCAGGACCATTCAAATCCTATTTTTGCTACCTCACTGTAGTGTTTTTTAGGCATTGCCTGTGGGCTTAGTTGTTCTTATTTTGCTCTCTGTTATAGGGTTTCGGGGCCCCTTCAAAACCTGCTTTTACCTCTAATCTAAAACATGATCATCTTATGTAATAATACGATCGTGTTATTATTTATACTCAGTTGAGGTTAAAAATTGACATTGAGAAATGAGTGTTGTCTATATTAATAATAATGTGATCATGTTATTAACTAACATTATAATGTTATACTTAATATAGATTAGGGATTAGGGATTAAGGAATTAGTGTGTAGGGTTTTGAGATAAGGGATTATGGATTATGGATTATAGTTTATGTTTTAGGGTTTAGGAATTAGGGATTAAGGCATGTAGGGTTTAGTTTTAAGGGTGTCTATAAGGTCTAATCACTCTATACCATGTGTAAACCTAATTTTTACTACAAAGGATATTAATTGGGACTAAATAAATTGGTAAATATGGAATGTTTATGGTTTATAGTCTAGGTTATAGTATTTAGGGCTTAGGTTTAGGATGTATAGGGATAATTACAAAGATAATTCTTTGTCTAAATGATATTAATCTAAGATAAAATGATTAGTTCAAGTTTTAAAGAGTTTATATTTATGGTTTAGGGTATAGGTATTATGAAATTTATAGATTAGGGCTTGGGGTAAGGATTTAGGGTATATAAGGTATAATAATAAAGGTTATTTAGGTAAATTAGAGTTTATCAACCCTATAATCACATTTTATAGTCATGTAATTAGGTTGGAGGGGCTTAAAATAGCCCCAATTTACTTTAGATGCATAACTAGATTGGTAATCCAAAGGCTAAGTTTTGGCCATTGGTTTAAAAATGCATTTTATGATATCTCATGTTAAAATAAGTTATATTCTATGGTATGTATTTTTGTGGCATGTAGTGGGAATTAGGTCATAAGGATTATAATTGATGTTTTAGTGATTAGGGATTATGACGTAGGGTTTAGGTTTAAGGATCTGCATATAATGTCTTATTACTTTATGTCATGTGAACCTAATTCTTACTAAAAAGGATGTTATTTGGAATAAAATAGATTGGTAAATAGGGAAATATTATGGTTTAAAATTTAGGGTATAGTATTTTAGATTTATGATTTACGGATTAGGTTTTAATGGATATATATTTTAGGGTATATAGGGTCAATCGCAAAGATAATTAATGATAATTTAAATCACTTGGACCCATTTATGATTATAGAATATGTTTTTGGATTGTCATTATACCCATGCCATCATTTAAATTAAGTTAATTAGTCAAATGGGGCAAGCAGACTTATGATTTAGGACAAACTAAGCCTTGTGAGCTTAATTCTTAGTCTAAATCATGTTAATTTGAGCTAGAATGATTCGTTTAAGGTTTAAAGAGTTTATATTTATGGTTTAGATTTTAGGTATTAGGAAATTTAAGGATCAAGAATTAGGGTATAGGTTTAAGGTATATAAGGTAAAATCATGAGGGTGATTGGGGAAAATTTGAGCTCTTTGAACCTATATTTATGTGTCAAAAATGTGATTTTGAGCTCAATTAGCCCCCACATCATCACATATTGAGACAATTAAGACAATTATGGAATAATGAGTGATGTGATTTTGACCAATTTCATCCCCATGAACCTAATTATTACTATATATAAAAGATGTTAATTGGGGGTAAATTTATTATTTTACGATTTAGGGTCTACAATTTAAAGGGTTTAGGGTTTAGTGCTTATGGTGTAGGGTTTAAGGTAAATGATAAAGGGTTTAGGTTTTAATATATTAGATATAAGCTCCAATAACTAAGTTAATTTAATAAAATTTGAGCTTCTTGTTCACCTATTTATGACAATTACCTTAATGTTTGCATTTTTGATAAAAGTAGGGTCAGTTAATCCATTACATGTTGCATAAATATTATACAATTGATTGATCCATAAATTTAATTTAGGTGTTTAATTTTCCTATAACATGCCTCTAATTTCATAAATTGACTAATTAAATCAATTCATGATAGAATCTATTTTTTAATTTTGCCCCAAATCATATCTTGCTCTTGAAAGGGTTTAAATTGGCCTCAAATGCCTCCATGATTAAATGAATCAACTCTTTGGTTAATTATATATGACATGACATTAGGGTTAATTTTTCTTTAAATCAAATCATACATAATTTGAAATAGGTTCATGTGGCTCATTTTGACTATAATTACTCCCATAATTAACTAATCAACATTTGTATTCATTAACTGATAACTTCAAGTTTATTGAGCTCAAAACCACATTGTATACATGTAAAACTTTCATATAAGTAAATAATGTTTATTTTATTAAATAAATATAATGAAATTAGAGATTATTTACCCCCAAATCACATTTTATAGTCATGTAATTAGGTTGAAGGGGCTTAAAATAACACTAATTTACTTCAGATGCATAACTAGATTAGTACTCCAAAGGTTATGTTTTGGCCATTAGTTTAAAAAATGCATTTTATGACATATTTTGATAAAATAAACTATACCATAAGGCATTTTTATTTGTGTTATTTAGTGGTAATTAAGACATAAGGATTAAAATTTATGTTTTAAGGATTATGGATTAGGGTTTAGGGTTTAGGTTGAAGGACCTGCATATAACGTATAATCTCTCTCTTTCAAGTGAACCTAATTTTTAATATAAATGAGGTTAATTAGGACAAAATTAATTGGTAAATAGGGAGATTTTATGGTTTAAAATTTAGGTTATACTGTTTAGGGCTTAGGTTTTAATGTATATATGGTTTAGGTTACATAAGTTCAATCACAAAGATAATTGAGGACAACTTGAATCACTTGGACCCATTTATGACTTTATAATGTGTTTTTGGTTTGTCATTATACCCCATGTAATCATGAAAATTGAGTGAATTAGTTAAATGGGGTAATTTTTCATGTGATTTAGGCCACACTAAGCCTTTTAAACTTAATTCTTAGTCTAAATGATGTTAATTTGCAAAAAATTATTGGTTCAAGGTTTAAAGATCTTATATTTATGGTTTAGAGTTTTAGGATTAGGATATTTATGGATTAGGGTATAGGGTATAGGTTTTAGGTTATATAATATATAATCATGATGGTGATTGGGGAAAATTTGAGTTCTTTGAACCTAGATCTATGAGTAAAGAATGTGATTTTGGGCTCAATTAGCCCCCACATCATCACATATTGAGCCAATCAAGTCAATTATGGTAATGAGTGATGAAATTTTAACCAAGTTCATCCTTATGAACCTAATTGTTACTATATATAAAGGATGTTAATTAGAGATTTATTAGTTTAGGGTTTAGAATATAAATGGTTTGGGGTTTAAGGATTTTGGATTAGGGTTTAAGGTAAATGGTATAAGGTTTAGGGTTTAATTTAAATGGATAGGGTTTAGGGTTTAAGATATCAGATATAGAGTCTAATTAATAAGGTAATTAGAGAAAAGTTGAGCTACTTGTTCACATATTTATGATAATTACCTAAACACATTTGCATTTTTGATAAAAGTAAGGTCAATTAATCCATACATGTTACATACATGTTATACAATTGATTGAGCCATAAATTTGGTTTATGGGCTCAATTTTTCCCAAACCATGTCCTTAATTACAAATTTTGACTAATTAGATCAATTCATGATAGAATCAAAATTTTAATTTTTTTCCCAAATCATATCTTGCTCTTTAAGGGGTTCAAATTGGCCTCAAATGCCTCTTAGTTGAAATGAACCAAATATTTGATTAATTATATATGATATGACAATATAGTGAATTTAAATCCAAATCACATTGAATATACAATTTAAAATACATTCACATGGCTCATTTTGACCTTAATTACCTTTAAAATTGAACTAATAGACATTTACATTCATTAGTTGATGACTTCAAGTTTATTGATCTCAAAATCACATTTTATACATGTAAAACTTGCATATAAATAAATTATGTTTTCTTAATTCAATCAAGATACTGAAATTGGAGCTAATCAACCCCTAAATAACATTTTATATTCATGTGATTAGGTTGAAGTGGCTTGAAATAACCCCAATTTACTTTATATGCATAGTTATATTGGTACTCTAAAGGCTAGGTTTTGGCCATAGGTTTAAAAAATGAAGTTTATGACATCTTGTGATAAAATAAGTTATATCATAAAACATATTATGATTTACACCTTAAAATCAAGTAATTATAAGTGGTCAAGTCAACATATTAAAATACCTATAAATATTTTGAAGTCCAATGTGATACCATGACACCTTAATTCACTATCCAAGGTTAGTGACCTTTCTCATATCACATGAAATAACACCACTATTAGGGATCTAAATAACATATAAGGTCATATATAAAATTTAAGGTAAAAATCAAATTTAGGTTTTTGGGTGCTATGAATATATAATGTGACTATATTACTAAGTAATGTGATCACATTACTAATGTTCTAAGAATTTGATTTCATTATTAACATGATCATACTATTTGAATTTTAAATCAAATCCTACATCTTTTGGCTCAAGAATTAATTGGATTATTGAGCCTAAGGCTTGAACCTATCAATGTATAGTTGAGTCTAAGAGTTATGATAAAAACATTAAAATTCAACTTTGATCACCAAATAAACTATGAATTTCAAAATGAAAATTCAAAAACTTAATACCATCATGATGATCACACTCTCTTATTTCAAACAATATGTTTTTTATAATTTTTGAAAAAATTTAAGGTTTCAAACTATATTGATTTATAGCTATATATTTGTTAGGCCACTACATACTATAAACATACATGCCTATACATGTTCATGTAATTTGTATTTAATTGATCCAAGTGAAAAAATAAGTTATATGGTCACATATTATTTTTTAATTATAAACACATTATAAAAAAGTGATTTTAATTTTTTTTGAGGTAGTTAGGCGTGTCACATGGATGGCTATCCTTTTTTTTTGTCAGTTTTCAGATACTTTTACTTACAAAATTCATAAATAAAAAGTATTGACTAAAAAAATATAAAAAATATAGGTCATAAACTATAAGATCTTATCTAAATTTTTTCCAAAGGGTTATAAATAATATTAAACATTGCTCAAAAATTGGTGTACCACACAACCATCTATCTACTGTATTTTCTTAAAAAACAAGAGTTCCTATTCAAATTTTAGATGTTTGACATAGTTATACTTAACCATTTTTAAAAAAATATTATTATTTTGGAAACTATAATAAAAATACTAAATTTCATGTTAGTACATCATCTTTGAATTTAGAGTGCATATATCTCAAATTATCTATAGAAGTTTAGATTTATGAAATTTTAGGAAAATCATGTCCATAAGTAAACCAATTTTTATCCCCCAACATTATACACTTACCCAAATTTCATAATAATAATAAAAAAATGTATATAGATAATAATATACTATGAGAATTGGAAGCCACTCATTCTTAAAATATTGGTTGTCCCATTTTTTTATAATGAATGGCAAACATGTAAAACGCATTCATGTACATTGGTCATAGATCCCACACCTTTCATTTGGAAACTATAGGTTAATTATTTGTTTGAGAATTAGTGAATTCCCATTCTAAATTATGGGCATTAATGCATAACACCTCCATCACACTACTATTTAAATTAATGTGAATTAAATACAACTGGACACCAAATAAATATTTTGATAATTTGTATCACAATGGTTTTATCTATCTATGGTCTTAGTCATTTATGAGAATTATTACTATACACATGTATTAATCATGCATATTAATGGTCATGGGGATGATATAGTTACAAATTTAAAAAAAAAAATAGATCGTCTTTTGTACACTCCATATATTATTATTTTACTTTTAATTTAAAATTTGTCATGGACACATATTTTTCACCTAGATCTAATTCTTCATCATATTTTTCCTTTATCATATTCATTGAAATTTACTCTTTTACATCATGTATTTTATAATGGGTGGTAATAAGTTCTATAATATAACCACCAATGCACCAAAAATATCTAATCACACTATTATTTTGTTCACTATAATTTAATGATAGTTGTCTAATAATAAAATATTCTCCAAATTTCAAAATGGGTGAATGTTTATTTGAAGTGTGATACTCTCTCCATGTTTTTTAATATCTTATTTAGATTTTTATGTTTTGGTAAGGTCAATGTTCCCATTTAAATTAACCATGATAATTCCTCTAAAACATTATTTTAACATGATATTCACTTATAAAACTCAGTTACATTACTTTAATTTATGTTTGTTTACTGATTTCTTATTTATAGGAAATAGTGATTCGAATTGGCCACATTCATTATAGATAGATTAAATTTATATAATATAAAATAATATAGGATAAAAGATATTAAATTGTTTTTTTGAGATCTACTCTCTTAGAAAATATCACAATGGCATTTGGTTATTTCATTCTATACAATGATAACATCATATAGTTGAGATTGTATTATGCATTAACCATAATAATTATGATTTAATAATGAATGTTTAAGTTAAACATATAAAAATATACTTAATAAACATGTTATATTATTGAAATTTATATAAATGTGCCATTATATAAAAAAAATCATACGGTTCATTAAGAAAAAATTCAAAAATATTTTTATTATTCTTATAATTGAAAATTAAAACCATATACTAATGGTGAAATTAGTGGCATGGAAAGAAATCAAAATATTTTAAATTGGATGATAATTACCTTAAAAATAATAATTATTATGAATTCACATCATTTTTTTCCCATCATTTCAATATGTATAAATAAATTGAGTAAATATTTTTCCATTAAAAACATGTACTATGATTCATAGGGAAATATTAGCCATGTTAGAATAGGAAACATCACTATCACAATTCAATGAGTTAATGCCATCTATGAGGGAGATTAAAATATTAAATAAAGCTAAAAAATAATTTTAAAAAATCATGTTTTAAAAATCTTAGGAGATTCAATTCATTTTTTTAATGATAAATCATTTAATATGGAATCAAATTTTGTCATCCAATGCTAGCCAAATACTAGTATCAGTATCTTGATAATACTAACATAAATATTCTAGTTAAATTGTTTTTAATCACGTGCCTCTTCAACTCAATGTTTTATTTTTTCCCTTTAAGAAAACAATGGGTGGGATTTTGGATATATAGTTTGAGCATGACTTTTAGGATAGTAATATTCACTTCTATGTTATCAATGGCCAACGACATCATCAAAGCTAAAAAATCATACTATAAAACCATAATATTTCCACTATTAATTACATAAATAAATATATTTATGCTCATATTATATCTACCAAGATCACAAAAGATAATATACTTGGTATTTTAATACATAAAATATGAAAAACATGATATGGGTTCACATATATTTTATTAAAAGAAAGCAAAGTCAACTTAGATCATGGAGAGAAGACCAAAACACCCTAGTAGTGACCATGTGATAGGAAGATAATATGAAGTCAATTGAAATATTTATTTTAATTAAAACAAAAATAATAAAATGAAATGACTTTTTACACATCTCATAGATCCATTGAATCATTCACCTTTGTCCTAAAGTTTGGTAGTATTTTTCACCCTATGTTTGATAATGGGAAGTCACTCATTTTAAATTATATAAAATAATTCATCACTCAATTAACACATTTAATTCTTATGTCTACTTTAATATTTAAATCTATCGTAATGACATAGTGAAATTTTGTGTAGCATGTTATGGCTTAGATCTAAGTCTTCATCATATTTTTCCTTTATCACATTTATTAAGTCATTAATATTGAAAGGAATACAAGATAATTTTTTCAAAATCATAGAGTCACATGGTGCCTTAAAACTAATAAATGAATCTATTCATATTCTATGGATTAACTAAATCTCTCACTTTAAATTTATTTTTATATTACAATCATAGCTTTCACTATTATTATTTTTGCTTGTAAAATAGTGTGAAACTTGTCATCTACAAAATTAAACTCTCTATCCTATTCTACCTTTATCATTACCCATCAATTTATATTTACTTTAAATTAAAATGGGCCTCCATGGATGCATTAGACTATGAAATTTTCCTTAGACCTTTTTTGGGTTTATTTTTCATAAAGATGTTAGCATATGAAATAAAGTGTGAAACCTTTGGAATTATATATGTGAAGGTGGCCACCCATTCTCAAATGTGATTTTTTTATTTCCATATATTTTTTAGAATGGGTGGATGCATATTCATAAATATAGTGATAATAGAATTCCATTTACTTTAAATATTTCTTAAAATAAAATTAACAAAAAAAATTATTTTTTTATGTATGTCTAATAAAGAAAACATATATACTTAGAATATGTATTCAAAAATAAGATCCTATATATTTTTGAAACATAGAAATTAGATAGCTTAAGTGATGATTTCTCATTTATCCTTCTTATCGACTAATATGGGTGAAATGGGTAATATTTCTTCATTTTCATGTAAATGGTGGGCTTGCATGTTTTTAAAAAAATAATTGTAACCAATATTTTAATAAAATATCATTTGATAGTATTTATTTTGGTAGGAAGAATACATATGTCTATATGAGTTGTATGTACTTGTAGATAAAGTATTAAACATATAATTTTGTCTTGGAAAAACACAACAATCTTGTGTGAAGGAATAAAAATTGAATGCATATTTTAAAATAATTGAAAATATAATTACAAGGGTAAAAAATTTATACTATTTGAAATAATAATAATAATAATAATAATAATAATAATAATAATAATAATAATAATAATAATAATAATAATAATAATAATAATAATAATAATAATAATAATAATAATAATAATAATAATATAGTTTTTAAGGTCCATGATGCCAATTAATGCCTTGGTTATGGTCTACAAGGCATGTCCAGAGAATTTCAAAACACCTAGCTACATTGGACTGCATTTCATTCAACATTTAAAAGAAATCTATTCATTAAAATTACTTTATTTTTATTTTCAAAGAATTTAGAGATAATAAGGGGAAAATGAAAAGGATAAGGGCTCTTATGAATTCACATTTCAATGTTATTATCCTTTTCATTTAAGTAGAACATTGACAATAATAAAATAGCATCTTATTCCCCTTAGTCTAGATGTTTTCATTGTGATTTTTTAAATATTTTTAAAATACTTTATAAGATTGATAATATAGATATAATAACATGCATTAGATCTACCATAGTGAGTTTTATTTTCATCTTTCTTGATCTAGTAATTGAACATTTCTTGTTTCATAAATCTATCAACATGATTGATTTTCAAAGGATGTTATGAAATTTTGATTAATTGGATTCCAAGGACCATAAATGATTTTTTAAATATATGGTGCCCATAATTCAAATTAAATGGTCAATGAAGATGATACCATATAAACTAACTAGTCTCATAGGTGTCTTTTGAATATCATGCACTGAATAAATATTGAGATTTTGTTATTAAAACACTTGTTCAAGTGTTATATATATATATATATATATATATATATATATATATATATATATATATATATATATTGAACAAAATTATTAAAAAATATAATGTAAAATCATTACATATTCTAATACTTTATGAAAACAAAAATAAAATTCAACCAAATATAAATTTATATATGATTCATTTGATATACATTATTCAAAATACAAAGCAAGAGAAGATGTTAAAATTAAAAAAAAACATCTCATACAAACATAATGTGAATATTTAGTTACCTAATATCATAAATTCATAGATTTCATGACTCTTTTTAGTAAAATTAAATATTTTTGTATGAAATACACTTAAATGAATTATTTAATACTAAATGTGAACCTTTATAAAATGATTTTTATAGTTTTGTTTGAATGTGATAATTTGATAAAACATAATCATAATGGAATTAATTCCCTTTTTAAATGTGATCCATTAAAATAAATGATAAATTCAAACGAATAATTAAATGTGTTAAACATCTCCCCAAGTGGAGACAAGTGCAGGTGCCTCCACTAAACAACCTTCTAAACATCTAAACACTTAGATGATATTCAAAAGGTTTTACAATTATCAATAGGAAACAAAAAAATGGCATTAAATAATATATCATTTAGATGATATTCAAAAAGATTTACAATTATCAATAGGAAACACAAAAATGACAAATAATATAACATTGATTGTCACTATTGTCTCACAAATAATATTAAAGACAAACTAAAAATTAAAAAAACTTCCATAATTTAAAATATTTTTATTTAATAGAAAAAGTGATTATATTATCAAATTGGTGGCTACTAATTTCAATGTATACTTAAGAAATAGAAATGTGTAATTCAAATTTAAAATAAGTTTGAGTATATTTAAATGGATAAAATGCTAAATATATATGTATTCCATAGAATATAGGTAAAAATTTAAATTGCATATCACTATTACACTATTACAATATCATACAAATATTTTTATTATTATTCTCTACACCACCTATGAGACCACTTGTGTGTACTCAATTGAGATGGCTTTTAAATTCATAAATTTAATTCAAAAAAGAAATAAACACTCTAATGAACAATGATTGCATTAAAAAAAAAGAGTAATGGTAAACTAATTTTAAACCACTACATCTGCATATTTCTAACTTGCATTTAGTTCTTTGTTTGGTATAGATATCAATGTAGACAAAACTACAAAAAATTAATTAAACAAGATAAATTCAAGGAGTGCCCTTTTTTTTGGGCATTAATAATGATGAAAAAAGGATATATTAAGGATTAAGAAAAAAATTTTACATATTATTATTTTCCTTATAATGATTTAAGTATTATTGGAGTTGACCCAGTTAATGTTTCTATAGAAAATTTATAATTTACTTCCTTTAAAGTCTATCATAAAGGATTTAAAAATGACAAATGGATTATGATCATATTGTTTACTCAATTAGACTTAATTTGGGTTGACAAAGATGTAAGGAATTTTTTTGAAACATCCTTTCTTATCTATGGATGATCATGATTTAGTAACTATTGATTAGGGTTTATGACATATAATGGAGAAATAAAATACATGAATTACATTTAGACTAATTATATATTTTTAAATTAAAACTATTTTATATAAAACTAGTCAATTTTAATGATTGTGTATCTATTTTATTAAAAAATATAGATTATTTTACATTTATATTCTTAATTTTTTTATTGGGATCTTAAGTTTATTATAGAAAATTAAAAAAAATATATAAATAAGTCTTTTACAATGTTGTTATGTTATTTTTTATGTTCATTCATTTAATAAATAGATTATTTTCTAAAATTCACTAAAATAATTGATTGAATTTTAATCAAACTTATTCCCTTAAAAATCAATTAATTTATTATCCATTTGGTTACCAAGTCACTGAATATAATCATAATTAAAATTCTAAATCTAGCTACACAATTTGTAGTGTCGATAAAAGAACTTTTAAAGTCTTATCTCATATATTCACTTTATTGTTTTCATATTCATATAGCCTTGAGATAAAATTTTATATTTTCTCTAGTTTAGATTTTTTAGAATGGGTGGACATCAATTTTCAAGATTTGATAATGTGGTAGTATGTCATTATTTTTAATTCACTACATGTCTTAGTGGATATAAATATTCAAAAAAGCTCAAGTTATACATTTATTAAGTGAATATTTAAGTCTTTCTTCCTATTTGTATTTATAGTGTCCACTCAAAGTAAATAATGGAGAAACGTGTCATTTTTCCATATAAATAGGTTCATATAAAGCCTCGACCTTTCAAATTTATTTATTGTAAGTCTACAAATGCAATTTATTTTAATCTCCACATTATACATCCTTTTGCATTAACACTTTTCATATTTAGAGTTTTCATACTCTCTAGTCTTTCTCTTGTCAAATTTGAGTGATGTATGTGATATATTTTGATTATTTCATATTCATTGACTTATGTTATTCCTCAACTTATGAATAACCTTATGCAATGTCTTTAGATATATTGTAATTATAAATTGGCTTTATCTTTTCACATGTCCAAATCTTTCTCCACATAATAAATAAATTGTTCACAATAAAAAATATTAAAAAACATATGTAACATATCACTTTAATAAAATTTGAAATCAAAATTAATCATGTGGTGACCATTCAAGGTTCATGGGGTCACAAACTCAAATAATAAATTTTATTTACACTATAAACTAAACAATTGCATGGATATGTTGGATATCGTAATTTATTTAATATTTATAATGTGTTTTATCTTTTCCTCCTATTTATATATATAAATGAACATGAAACATTAATAAATTATACACATGGCAATGAAAATGTAGACAATAAGGGTCACAATGGTAAAATTGTAATATAATTTGTTTTCATCGAAACTAATACATGTGACCATAAAATATGGTCATGGGATCTTAGAATTCATGGAGTAGGTTAGTCTCAATGTGGTTTTAGAAGATTCCATGATCCATTGTAAAATTAAACCCATTATATATTATGGTGGGGTTTGTTTATCAAAAGTATCTTATCATAGGGATGTTAAATAATATAGAATAAAGTGAATATTATGAAACATATACATTATATCACTTTAATAATGTTCAAAATAAAAGGAAAACAAGTGGTAACCATTTAAGGCCCACTAGTCATAAAGTCATACAATGACCTTTTTTTCTCTATGAACTCAACGAACTATGTAAATCCATTTTTTATTAAATATTATTTGAATTTTCATATGAATTCCTTAATTCCTTATGCACATAAAAAATACACATAAGTGAACACAAAAACATTATAAACATAACATGTGGTGGAAAAATATAGTTAAAATGATGTAACTTAGTGGAAGGAAATGAGAGTGAAAGTAATGGTCAAAATGGGGGAAAAATTGAATCATGAGACATGAGAGAACCTTATATGAATCACTATACTATTGATTCCCCATCAAATCCTATCCATAAATATATCACAAAGAATCCACTTACATAAGGAACAAATCAAGGAACAAGTGCTATATCACAATGAACAAGTCAAGGAACCCACTTACCCAAATCCTATCCATCAAGGAACAAGTCACATTTTAAAGCCCCACATGGATATGTGAATAATCTAGAGGATAAAACAAAGTACCTTTATCGACATGATAATAGATCATGGGTATATAGACTAATTGATAAATGGTAATAATTTTACAAAGGTTCCACCTCAACATTGGAATTTGCATTTGTTAATAATAAGGTATGCCTAGAAATACCTAAATCTCTACTTTGTAGAGATAATGATAGGCTAGACCTAGCTCTAGTAGGCAAATTTCAATGAAATAGGCCAAATATTGACTTATTCAAAGAATGGGCTATGGTTCATTTTAGTGGGCCATATAAGAAATCTATGGAGGTCTTGAGGTGAATCAAATTTTCAATGGTGGTGAATCATTTCGGAAGGTATATCATTGCATAGGTAAATCATGTGATCCCATGCATTGAATTTCACAAAGCCTATCGACATCTAATTATAGCCTATTGGTACCAAATGATAGCCTATGGGTACTTGATTATAGCTTGTGAGTGGAGGTGTATAGCCTATAGGTGGATTCTAGTAGCTTGTGGGTGGATTTCAATAGCCTATAGGTAGACATTAATAACTTATAAGAGAATGTTGGTAGCTTGTAGGAGGAGACCTACAACCTATGGGTGTCTACTTGTAAGCTTATAGGCAGACACCTACACCCTATGGGCATCTACCCATAAGCCTATGGATGGATGCCCATAGGTTGTAGGAATCTACCCATAGGCTATAGGCATACACCCATAGGTTCCATGCCTACCTTCAAGTTGTAATTATATTCCTATAGCCTATGGGCATCTCCCTACATCTTATAGGTAGATTCCTATAGCTTTTAGGTGTCTTCTTGTAAGCCTATAGGTGTATAACCTATCATCTACCTGTAACCTATAATCATCTACTTATATCATAGAGTCATCTACCTGCATGATACTATTGGGAATCTATATATTTTAATCAAGTGCCCATAGGCTACCATCAAGCACCCACACACACAGGATTCCATTGGGTGTTTGTAGGCTATCATCATATGCCCTCATGTTTAATTGGCATGATGGAACTTAAAGAAAAAAAATATAATTATAATTAAAAAATATTAATAAATTATATTTAAAAAAATCATTTCATACCTTGCTATAAATTGTTGATTCTTGAATCTCTCCTTGGGCTTGAAATACAAACCACCAAAAAAATTCTTAAAGTCACCTAACAATATATGGAAAATTCCTTTAGATTAGCTTTTGATGTATTGATAAACTACATTTATATGAGGAAATTTATATTCAAATGTATGCTAACCTCTCCTTAGAACTAACTTGGACCCTAACAATTTAGGTGATCCTACCCTATCAGCCACTCCATAAAATTCTCCAAATATTGACTTAAAAAAATGGAATATTCATAAATTAACAAAGATTAACCACTAAAAAACCCTAGAATGGGAAAATCAAAATTGGAATCCCAAATGTCATATAGATATTACATCCATGTCAAAGGAATTTTTTACTTATCACCTTCTCCATTATATAATATTTTATTAAGGTTATTACCTAGGGAACATGGTTTCCTGGGAAGTCATATCTCTGCTTTAAAAAGTGGAAACTATAAATCTAGATGGAGAAATTTTCTTAAAAATAATTTTTTTTAAAAATTACCTAGCTTCCCTCTAAATTTTTTGGAGGAATAAATCATTTTTGGTGTGGCCAAATCCACAGGCTAGTCGATTACTCCAGATCCTATCATAAGTCAAGATAAAGGATTTTAGTTTCTAGATCCAATTTTTACATCCCCTAAAAAAAGACACCTCCAAGAAATATTGAAATATAATTAAGGTATAACACTTGGTACCAATAAATAGTGTATGAAAGATCAACAAACATATACCCTACCTATCACAAGTTTGTCAACAAGGTAGTAGATTATCCCTAAAACAAAACATAGAGAATTAATGCAAAAAATAAATCTAATGTTGAGATGGTTAAATAACTAGTCAAGGCCAAAGTCATCTCTAAATAAGATGTCAAAAATATGGAATAAAGAAAGGATCATTAAAAAAATGTAATTGTGGATTTCATGGATGCCTCCCCTTGTGCACAGAATACCACCCCTCAAGCCCACATAAGCATCAAAAAATGTCTAGAAAGGGAACCACTCTATTAAAATCATCCCTGGAGGATATTTTACCTATAGGAAGAAAATATACTAAATAACTAGATGATGAAGCACCTAGGATAGCTTTCCCCATACCAGAATCTAATTTCATAATTTTATCTTCACCTTTCAACTATAAGATAACTAGAAATGGAGTGAAAAAACCAGAGGTGTTTGAAGAGACTAATCACCATGACAAACCTCTAGGACAAACTAATGGAACCAAAGAAACTCTAAAAGAGGTTAGAAAAAGGCATGCTAAAAACACTAAAAAAGGCAAAATTTAACATCAAGAAACCACCAAGGAAGAAACCTAGTTATGTTAATTGACTAATTTTGCTCATTTAAAATATCTCCTTGTTGATATATCAGATAAGTTTCATGGAATATTTGGGTCGTTAATAGTCTCTATTACTCTACTGACCAGATTTATGATTTGTACTTTATACTTATATATAATAAGTTAGCTAGGATTTTTTTCTTGTGTGTAGGTTTAGGGAGACTCTTAAACCCATTAGTTTACCTCTTTGTCCCCTCTTAGATTTTTTTAGTTATGTGTACTCTTATTCAATTCATGTAGTGGTATTTTATCTTCTTCTTACTTTAGGTTGGGGGATCTTACTTAGAATTCCTCATGTCTTATGCATAGCTCCAGTTTAAAAAATGTTTTTATTCATATATAATTAAAAATATAGTCAAAATGGGTCTTAATGGTTAAAGAAATATTAAATTATTTTTATCCAAACAAAGACACATAGTATTAAAATTTCATCTTGAGATCATGAAAGCCATGAAGAGGCTTACTCTCAATGTGGCATTAGAAGATTCCACATATCCATTGGAAAATTCAACCCACTCTATATTATAGTTGGGTCCAATTATCATATGCATATTAAGTTACATGTAATAAAGTGATTCTTAATATTGGAATATATTAAATTTTATTAATTTTTTTTTTAAATAAATATTTAATCATGGAGATACTAATATATATATTTTGAACTTGCTTCAACGATACTAAAAACTATTACCTAGTGAATTCAAAAGTATTTTTTCAAAATGTTCTTTTAAGTTTTATTTTACTTTTACAAAATTTAATTAATCTTAGAGATACTTATTATTATATTTTAATATAACTTATTATCTTGATATTAGGAAATTTTCTTTTTGATATATTATAATATTATTTTCTAGTTAGAAGGGATTTATTGGTATTGGGAGTGGAAGCACTATTATTTAGAGTTATAAGGATTACTGAATATAGATCACAAACCATACAAACTAATTTTTAATAATCATGTTATAGATACTTCTTCCATACATTTATCCATGTGTTATTAAATAATTAAAATAAAAATTTTGATATTGGGTTGAGGTATACTTATATGGACTCAAGATGACTTTAGTTTTTCATTTACCAATTCAAATAGCTAAAAAATGTCAATTATTAACTTCAAGGATATTTCAATGCGAGATAAGTGAAAAAATTATTATATCTAAGAAAGGAAATATTTTTTAGTAAACATTAAAACATGTGACTAGTTTTAGATATGTATATATATGTATATGGATCAAAAAAATGTTGTTCACAAATTGGAAAACATGATTTATTGGAGATGTAAAAGAATCATTTTGATTTGCATCACCTTCTATTTTTAATTTTTATCACCCACTAAATTCCAATAAAAACATACATACACACTATATACATGGTCAAAGCACATGGTCCCACATAGAATATGTGTTGCTCTTTGGAAAGATACAAATAAAAATAATTAGTAACTTTGGTTGAGTTATCATGTACTTATTTATCTTTATTGTAACAAGATATTACTATAAACATGTTAATTTTATGGAGTTATCTTATGTACAATCTAATTTATATAAACAACTTTAGTTAAATTTTATATTTTAAATATGAAATTTATCTTACATATAAAAAATATAATATAGATGAAATTAATATTGGTAGATTTGATTGAATTATATTGTATTTATTTGTGTCTTTTGTTCTTTTATATCAAAAAAAAATTACTTATAGATTATAATGAGTATTGGTATACATGTAAAGAATCCCAAAATTGTGACTATTTTTTTCTATCCTATTGGTTCCCAGTTATACACCTCATACACTCAGACTTGCACCCTTAAAAGAAAATGGAAAGAAATGATGAAAAACTTTTTGGTATGTCATTATAGTGTGGTAAGGGTTTGGCATCCAGATTAGATCGAATGTATAAAATGACTGAGAGGCACCAACAAAGGGTATGGTCAGCTCCCTACTACTTTTGGCACTACCTAAACCAAGCTTAGAGGAATTATGGGGTAGCTTACTCACATGGAGAGATTCTACATTTCAACCTTGATGTGGATTTTTGGCACAAGGAAAAAATATGACCAAGGCATAACCAAGTTTGCACACTTCACTCATGAAGGGTTGTCACACAAAATATAAAAATGTTCTAAGTCATATACAAGACACTAAAGATATATGGGAAATATACTATAATCTTAATTCTATAGATTCTTTAACAACATGGGTTAAATGAAAGACCATAATGGTAGAATTTAAATTACAAACTGTAAACACATTTCAAACATGCAAGATCACATGTGTTTGTAATGAACCCAAAAACTAACAAGACAAATAAAATTATCAATAGGCCAAGATTATGAACAATAACTTGTATTAATTCGTCTTGAGTGACTTGAAATAATTACAAACCCAAACCATGCTTAAATAAGCGTCAACTCAAAAAATTAATGTTTACATGCAAAATTCAAAAAAAACTAAAATCTAAAATAAAATGCCTATTTTTAAAAACTCTTGAAATATCCCAAAATATATTAAACACTATAATTAGACTATGGGATGAAATTATAATAATCTATAATTTCTAAATATAGAAAAAACTTGAAAAAAAAAATAAATTACAATTTTAGACCCTTAAATGATCACATATGGCCTCCCAAAATATTGAAAACATTAATAAGTACGTAAAAATTTGTAATATAGAAATGAAATGTTTGATACAGTCATTTTGGTCCATGTAAGAGCTCAAATAGAGCTACAGGTCAAAAGTTATGGCCTCTAGAAGGTTGGCCTATTTTTTCTACATCATTCTGCTCTAATTGAAAACAACTCAGCTCCTGCAAGTTGGCATGATTATACTGCTGCCATTTTTACTTGTCAATCTTCTTCAGCTCCCATTTTGTAATCTAGGTGTTGTATTATTACTTCAATCCTTCCCACTACACCAAATACCTATTATAATTCCTTGCTTTGTGGTCATTGTCTTCATAACTAAAACCTACACTATTTTTTCTTTCTTTTTCTTTGGAACCTATTGCTCCCAATTTACTTCTTCATCTATGTCATTTTCACCATATTCTCCATGGAATTCATATAAATCTAAAATATTAAATACTAGAGATATATCAAAATTTTGTGGTAAACTTACCTCATAGGCATTATCATTATTTTTCTTCATAATTCTATATGGTCTAGTTTTCTTGTACTTCAACTTATTATATGTGACTTTTGGAAATATTTCTTTCCTCAAGTAAACCATTACAAAATCTCCTTAAAATACCTTGGATCTTCTTCTAATGTCCACTACTAATTTATATTTCTCATTACTTTCTTGTAACTTTCTTCTTACCCCTTCTTGCAACTATTTCATATGCTCTGTAAACACTTTTGCATCATCACTAATTTGATCTACAATTAACAATTGTATCAAATCTAAAATACCCATAGTATTTCTCTAATAAATATTTTTAAAATGTAACTTTCCTATGTATCTGTTCACCAAACTATTATATTCAAGCTAATATTGTGGTAAATCCAAATCCCATTACTTTGGCTTCTCTCCCACTATGTATCTCAATAAATTTCGTAAGCTCTTATTCAAAAATTTTATTTTTCCATCTATTTTTAGGTGATATGCACTAATAAATTATAGCTTAGTACCCATATTCTTCCAAAAAGTCCTCCAAAAATGACATTATTATTTTTTGTTCCTATTTAAAGTAATAATTTTTGGAACACCATGTAATATCACAATATCCATAAAAATGATTATGCAACCCTAGTGGCATCATTGGTTTTCTTATATGCAATGAAATGAACCATTTTAGAAAATTTATCTACAACAAAAAAGAATTCAATCATTAGTTTTCTTTTTGTTTGTCAATCCCAACACAAAATCCATACTCAAATATGTATATGGTCCTCTTAGAGCTGGTAATGGCATGTATAGTCTACTATTTTGTACATGTCCTTTATCCACCTAACATATATTACACCTTGAAACATACCTTGTCACATATCTCTTCATCTTTGGCCAAAAATACTTTTCCTCCACCAAAGCTATTATTTTCATCTTACCAAAATGTCTAGACAATCCATGACTATGTAATTCTCTTTTTATATTGTCTCATAGAGACCTATATGGAATGCGTAATTGTTTCCCTTTGAAGAGATAACCTTCTTGTAGAAGATACTCATCATGAATATCATATATCCCACCTATTAATTAATTCTTACACTTCTCAACTACCTTTCTAAGATATGGATCAGTATCATATAATTATTTGATAACTTCAAATCTAACTAGTTCACTCACCATATTAGTTAATAAAGCTACCCTCATGCTTGATGCATTAGCCACCTAATTTTATTTTCTTGATTTATGTTTCAACACAAAAGTATACCCCTACAAGAAATAAACCCACTTTGCATGCCTAGTATTCAACTTATTTTATGTGTTCACATACTTTAAAGCTTCATAATCTATAAATAGTATTTACTCCTTAGGCACCAGATAATTCCTCCAATGTCTTAATGAATTTACAATTGCATAAATTTTATCATAAGTAGAATAATTTATTCTTACCTCATTCAATTTCTCACTAAAATATCCTATTGGCTTTCATTATTGACTTAGAACAACACCAATTCCCACAAATGAAACATCACAATCAACCTCAAGCACTTCATTAAAATCCAATAATGCTAAAATTGGTCTTTCTATAATCTTCTTCTTCAAAAATTCAATATTTTCTATGGCCACTCTAGTCCATGCAAATTCCTTCCCTCTCATGCAATCTATTATTGATGCCACAATAATACTAATTTTTTTAATAATTTTTTTATAAAAAGTTTCTAAACCATGGAAACTTATTAACTTTATAATGATTTTTGGAATAGGCCACTCAATGATTGTCTTTATCTTTTCTTCATCCATTTCCATACCATATACTAAAACTACAAATCCCAAAAATACCATACTATTTTGCATAAACCTGCACTTCTTCGAATTTTCATACAACTTCTCATTTCTTAACAAATACATTACCATTCTCAAATGTTATAAGTGTTCTTATTTAGTCTTATTGAATATCACAATATTATAAAATTAAACAACCATAAACTTACCAATATATTCTTGTAGAACTATATTCATCATCTTCATAAATGTGTTAGGTTCATTAGATAATCTAAATAGCATCAGCATCCACTCATATAGGCCATCCCTAGTCTTGAATGTAGTTTTCCACTCACCTCCTTCATGAATTTTAATCTAATAAAAACCACTCTTTAGATCAATCTTGGTAAAATACTTTGATCTTTCAAGCACATCCATCATGTCATCTAAATGAGTTATATGAAACCTATACTTTATTGTAATTTTATTAATTACTCTACTATCCACACACATTCTCCATCCTCCATCTTTATTTGGAGTTAGCAAAGTTGGTGTTTCACAAGGACTCATACTCTCCCTTATCACCTTCTTCATTATCAATTCACTAACCTATTTATTTAATTATACATGTTTTTTTGGACTCATCTTATAGGCTACTTGACTAGGTAGAGTTGATCCTAGAGTCAAATCAATGTGATGTTATATATCTCTCTTTTGTGGTAAACCATCTAGTAACTCATCAGGCATAACATATGTATATTATTTAAACAATTTTGTTACTTTTTTTCATATTAACCACATTTTTGTTTCTTCATTCTTTTCTACTAATGCATAATATCAACATGTTACCTTCATATATTGGATAAATTATTTAGTAGAGAGCATGCTTTCTATCTTCTCTTCCTCTTTCAGAGGTTAGAAAACTACCTTTGTACCACCTTTCCAAAAAGTGTACATCAGTTTTGCTCCATCATGAATTACTTTCCAATCAAATTTCCACGGTCTTCCTAATAACACATGACATACATCCATCAGAATAACATCACACCATATTTTATCATTATAATTCTTTCCCATATAACACTTCATTAAGCACATTTTATCTACTATAACTTCATTCCCTTTCTTAAACCATGAAATTTTATAAGGATTAGGATGTTTTTTCACATTGTAGATTTAGTTTTTCAATCTTTTCTTTAGAAACCATATTTTCACAATTAACACCATTTATAATTACTTTGTATACCTTTCCACCTAAATCACATCTTGTTCGAAAAATATTTGATCACAACAATGCATCACCACCTTATTTATTCTGCACTTGATCCTTCGTTAGAGCGATCATGGTTCTTCTCATCATGAGATTCTCTCCAACATCTACTAGTGCAACTTTAGTATAATGCTCTTTTATTTTAGTCTCAACTAGATTTACTCTTGGGAAATATTCTTGCCTCTTTTCTTGATCATGATAGTTTGGACACTCAAACACTATGTTCCTTCTTATCCGCATCTATAGTAGACATAATAAATATGTTTATTCAAAAACCATCCTCTAGCACCACCATAACCTTATCCTCTCTAAAATCCTCTTCTTATTTATTGTTATTTAAACCCTTACCTATTATCATCTTCCCTCTCTATAACATATGATGATTCAAAATTATTATTCGTAAATCCACCTATGGTGGTATTAAACCCACCTCATGCCCTTATTGTAGGGTATCTACCTCTTTTTGGACTAGTAGATGTCCTTCTAAAATTTTGTCTATTTTGGTTTTCTTCTACCTTCAAACCTAATTATTAATCCTCCTCCATGTTAAGTATTATATGTATGCTTAATTTATATTGAATATAAAATTTCAAACCATTTAAATACCTTTCAACCATATGCTCTTATGTTTCATCATTCTCCAATCATATGGAAAGCTTATAAAATTCATCTGTATAGTCTTGTAGATTGTGATCTTTTTGCCTCAAATTCTAAAATCTTCTATATAGGGTTTATTCATAATCTAAAAGAAGAATTTTTTCCCTCATATTCTTCTCCATATTTTTCCAATAATTAATCTTATCTTTACCTTTTTATCTATCTTTTTTTCAATATGTGATCCCACAAAATCATTGCATGACCTTCCAATTTTGTGCACGCAAATTTTACCTTCTTGTCTTCTCTCATAGTCTTCTACTCAAAGAACTTATCCATGTTATTCATATAATATATCAACTCCTCTACTTTTAAAATACATCCATAATCTATAACATCAACCTTTATTCCTTCATTTCTTCCTTCTACAGCCCAAACTATCCTATCTTCCATCAATGGTGATTGCTTTTGTTATTCTTATTATTATTGAATTTCTTCATCATGACCTATGTCTTCCTCATCACAACCTTGTATTATGTATTAATTGGTGATAACCTCTATTAATTATTTAAATTACCTCTATAGATATTATATAGTCTTATTCATCTATGCAACACCTTCTCATCCTCTTGACATTCTTTACTTCTCCAAGATTTGAACTTGCTTTGATACTAGATAATGAACCCAAAAACTAAAAAGATAAATAAAATTAAAAATAGGCTAAGATTATGAATAATAACTTGTATTGATTTGTCTTGAATAAATTGAAATAATTAAAAACCCAAACCATTCTTAAATAAGCCTCAACTCAAAAATTAGAGTTTACATGCAAAATATGAAACAAAAAAAACTAAAATCTAAAAAAAATGCCTATCTTTAAAAACTCTTGAAATATTTGAAAAAATCTCTTGAAATATCCTAAAAACTATAATTAGACTATGAGATGAAATTTAACTAAATTTGATGTCTAGTTTAAAAAATATACAATTTCTAAAAATAGAAAAAACTTGAAAAAATAATTAAATCACAATTTTAAGCCCTCAGATGTTTACATATGGCCTCTAAAAAATATCAAAAACATTGATATATAGGTAGAAATTCCTAATAAATCAATGGAATTTTCTATATGGTCATTTTGGCATGTGGAAGAGCTCAAATAGAGATATAGGTTAAAAGTTATGGCCTCTAGAAGGTTGGACTATTTTTTTAGTATTAGTTTACAAGGAAAATAATGCTTATAGTATGCAAAATATGTATTAATTATAGGGTAGGATAAGGTAGGAAAATTTGGATAATTATAAAAGAAGAAGGTGGCATTCTAGTGGCTTTAAAACAATAGGGTATCTTACAAGATTCATGACATCATTCATAAGTAGAGATATAGAAAAACTCAAATGGAATTTAGTGGTAAATACGGAATGATCCTTGAAAGAATAGAACATACACTAAAACTAAACTTTTAAAAAGCTATTTCCTATCAAATCCATAAACCTAAGGTGCCCTAAAAATCTATTTAACAATATATTATAAAACAATGTAGAATGGGTTTAATAACCTAGATCTATGCTCAAAATGATAACCAATAATGAACATAAAATTAGATAGCTAGTCAACAATATTTACAAATTATATTACTACACTTCATTAACAAGAAATAGCAAAAAACCACAAGAATTTTCATTAATATGAAAAGGAGTATTACAAACATCAATATTTAAAAATGCTACCATGGGGACAAGCATAATGATATTACTATTTTGATAAGGTAGACATAAAAATGCTTTTAGAGCTCACTAATGGATGTATGACTACATTAACCTGAGCAAGGGAGACAAGATCTACACATAGAAATTGATCCCAAAAATTCTTTTAGAACCTAAACTTAAAAAATGAACACCTAAAATAATGACCAACAACCTTGAATGGGGGAGAATCCCACTATTTAAACATTTTCAATACTTTTTCAATTCTGGGACTATGTTGTAATTTTCAAAATTACATAACAACCTTCCCAATTTCACCAAGATGATTCTAGCTATAAAATATTCCATGCCACACCTGATATCTTCATCCATTTACAAGAAAAGAATCATCACTCTAACTACCTCTACAATGAATGATGAAGATTTGTATAAAAATTTTGATTTCAAGGTTAGAGATGTCTTGAAATGATTTGGAAGGATAATAGTCATTTGAGGATCCAAACAAACTTTGTCCTCATGTTAAACCATTTGGAGAAGCTCTCGATCACTTTCTTGCATAGTTGGAACTTTTTTGACAACTACCTTTCCTTTAGTTCATGCCATAAAATAACCTTGATTTTGAAATGATGTCACATGAATGATCCATGGTCATGGTATAAACAAAAAATTATCCATGGTTATGATTACAAAATATTGTCTATAATGACTCATAGACCTCCTTCTATGCTTTGAATCATTTCCCATCTATGGAAGAATAATTAATTTTAGCTTCTCAACAAAATTTCACCACATATTAATGCTTGACATGCCACATCAAGTCTAATTGGGTACTTACAAGGCTCAAAACTAACTAGGCCACTTTATTATATCTAATCTAGGCACATGTCACTTTCTTATTAGTTTTGATCCCTTTGAAAAGTCCATCTTGGCTTGCACCGAGGGATCTACTCGCCTGAGCAAACACATGTTGTTGATCCTGATCCAAAGGATTGAATGCCATTGGTAGTGTAAAGGTCTTGTACTGAAATGGTTCCACTTGGTGGATCTATGGTCTCTCTAAATCTTTCTTTATCAATCTTGTTAGGCTAACATGCTCTTGCCAAGTGGTGATCCTGCATTCATTTTGGGCTTTGTTTAAAAGTCTTGACTTAATATGTGTTATAGATCAGATTATGTATGCTTGAATGTGTATTACCAGTCTTTGGCAATGTGCTTGATCTATAGCTTGTGATCATGTATTGACTTGTCAACTATGTTCTCATGCTTTTATATCTTTTCATTCTATCAAATGCACATCATCAAATTTTAATCAATGATATTGAGCATGATTTGTTCCTGCAAATAATGAAAATTTTCTTAAGTTAAAACTAGAGGAACAATATAAATCTTAAGATAAATTATTTGGTCTAAGGTTTCATTTATGTAAATGAACATGAATAAAACTTTAGCCTAAAGTTTAGACTAATCATAGCATAATAAAAGGAGGCCCCATGCTTAATAAAAAACCACTTAGCATAAGGTTTTGAATTAAGGCTTAGTTGTATTAATAAATATAATGAAACTTTAGGGTAAAGCCCTAGACTAAAATATAACATAATAAAAGGGACATTTTGATCTTGTGCTATTATATCTTGTTAGGCTAGATCAATGCATTCCATTAGTTTTCAATCCAAAGGATTCAATGCCATTGGTTGCTCAATACTTTATCTAACATAGTTGTGACATGTGTTATCACACCATTCACTTTGGAGTTAGTCTAAAATATTAACTTAATATACCATGTCAATTGAAAGGTATACAATTAATCATGTACCATCAATTGATTAGAACATGCTTGATCTTTATTATGCACTATAATCTTAACCTTTTGAATTTGAACTTGCACTGTTCGATCTTGATTGCTTGAGCAAAAGTGTATCATTGATTGTAATCCATTGAGTTAAATTTTATTGATTCCTATGGACATTGAGAGAATAACTAAGTCAGAGTTCATAAATAATATAAAAATTAGGCTACAGTCTTAGACAAAGATTTTGACTTATATTAATAAATATGAATTAAAAATTTTGGCTAATGTTTTAGACTAAGCTTGAAATAAAATGGGGATTTGTAAATAAAAAGGATCATACATTAGTTTAGACAATAATAAACATAGGTTGAGGGGTATCAAGACCTAAAAAGGACCAAGCATGGATTTTTAGACTAAGGTTTGGTCATGTTAATAAACACGACCAAGCCTTAGTTTAAAAATTTAACTATGTCCATGGAATTTTTAAAAAAATATTCTTGCATAAAATGTTCCCACCAATTTTTAATTCAAATGGAAAGACATGAGATAGGGTAATTGGAATCAAGGTTTTAGGGTGATCAAAAATAAATTCAACTTGGATTTTGACACACCAAAGTCTAGTAAAAAACTAATATTGACATTAAATCATGAAACCTAGACATTGTCTATTTTAGATGGATTCTAATTAAGCCTACAATATGAAGCATAAAGATCTAACATTAACAAGTTAAGATAAGATTTAAACTAAAATCATGAACAAACATGCTAACCAAACTAGGTGTAGATGATCTTCAAATAAAAACAATGTGCAAACATGCTAGTGACACCGTGATCAAGTGAATTCTCTTGGAAATATGTTTTTAAATTTTAGAGATTTTGGTTTAGAATCATAAGTAGGCTATCAAGAACTATTTTTAAGATCAATTCATGATTAAAACAAGTCTTACAAATGAAAAATTAGGATCAAACATCAAAACCTAGTCATGATGTGTGTGTACTTTGATTCCACTTACCATCTACCATGAGATTTAGAGAGAAATTTCCAAACTTCATGTCTTTATTCATTGACATTGATTTACAACATGTTGTATATTAATTAAAAACCATGCTTTAGCTTAGGGAAGGCTTGGGCATTACTCTATTAATAGCTAGGCATCCATATCCCTAATAAATATCCCTTTGGCTCCACTCAAGGCCTTGCCTTCACTACCAACCAAGCATCCATAGCCTCAATATATATTAGTTGAATCAACTTTGATTAGAAAGTTACTTTTTAGTCTTTTAGTGAGATCTTATTTCAGTATTTTTTTAATTTTTATAGACAATTTCAGATTTTTAGCAAAGGTTTGGAACCAAGTTAGCCAAGTTTTGGGATTTAATCAAGCATCTGATCTTCAAGAAATCATCCTTGGTTACAAACCTTACCCCAGGTAATAAATGTTGTTTAAGTGTAAGCATGATTATGCTCCAATAATTTAAAATTTCATCATTCATATGCAAGCCTCACTAGAATCAAGTTTAGATCAGAATAAGACTCAAGATTTTAGAAAACAACTATCCTATTCATTGGTCTTTACCAGTCTCCCCAAAATTAAAACATGAATCTCACATTTTAGACCCATAGTCAACCACACCTATAGTCCCAACTTGAGAAGTCCATTTTTTGAGTGACTAGATGAAACCCGAGCCAAGGACTATCTTGAAAATACTTATTAAGAGCAAAGAAAAACACAATACAAAGAAAAAAAAAAATGTACATGTGTTACGTATAAATGAGGATATGAAAGAAAGAGCAAGAAATAAATAAACCAAAGACCTACACTAACTCCACAAGGAGCCTACCTCTAAGATCAAATGGAAGATTATTTAATCTATAATAGAACTTTGAGATGTAGTTACTTCCATTGAATGGCTCCTTCTCATGGATAGGAGCATTTATATGCTTGCATCTTCTATATAATATAGCTTAGCTTCCCACCTCCATTGATCCAATGAACTTAGGATTAAACATAGACCATTGATCTCTATTTGACTCATCTCTGACATCCATGAGACTATTAATGATGTCTGGATGACTATCAAAATTTAACCTTGATGGTTTTTAGCCCTAGATTAATTTTGACATTCTCATGACTATCAATGATGTTCACAAGACCATCTGTTAGTGCCAAAAATTACACCAAAGTAATTTGGCCCTTGTCAAGTGAAAATGTCTAATTCCTTAGCCCATGTTCTATCTTCAAGTGATACTTCAAAGGTCAAGTTTATTTATTAATCAAATAAGTGTTAATATGGTCTTTACTTAATGTGTTTTAAGCCTTAAGGTCTTTGGTTTTTTTTGGGATAATTTTTCTGACTGAAATACATCTTTCAGATTTTTGTTTGTGCAAAAATTCCAAAGAGTTATTTTGATTAGGTAAATTGTGTCTAATAAAAAACATGAAAAATTCTATTTATTTCAAGTAAAACATATTGCCATATTTCTTTCGATCATTTTGCCCTTGCAAAATCTTCAAAGGGTCATTTTTCCTTTGTAAAATCCCTCAAGGGTCATTTTTATTGGGAATTTTACCCTTACAAAATTTTCTAAGGGTACTTTCAAAAGATTTCAAAGACACTTTAAATAAGTCTAAAGGTAATTTCAAAAAATCTAAAGGTTCATTCCTAAAGGCCAAAGGGCTAAGCCCAATTCCTTCAGGCAAAGTGTAAGGGTAATTTGTTTGACTTTTTTCCTATGTAAAAAAGTCTAAAACGCACTTGCCCTTTAGGCTTTTTTCCCAAACAAAAGCTTGACAAAACTCCTTTATTTCAATAAAACTGTTAAGTCCAAAAGGATTATTTATTTAGGACATTTTGCCTATGATAAAAGGTCTAAATGGCACTTGCCCTTTGGGAATTTTACCAACATAAAAAACCCAATGAAAGGTTCTTTCTTTAGCAAAAGTGTAAGCTCATTTTATTTGGATAAAATGCCAAGTTTAATCAATATGGGAAAATTGTTTCAAACAAAATGTTTGAGACAATTTTCTCGATGATGAAAAAATGTCAAAGACTCAATTCTTGCCAAAAAAGTACAAAGGTCTAAATTCATTTTGTGAAAGTGTAAAAGACTAATATCTTCAAGGAAATTATTGTATAAAAAATTTATTAAACAATTATCCTGGTGAGGGCAAAAATTAGAAGGTTAAATTCTTTTGGGAATCTTGCCCACACAAAAAAGTCTGATAAAGTTCAAATCTCTAAGGAGAGGTGTGAAGTCAAAATCCTTCAGGGAAATTATCTCAATATTTTGTTCAAGATAATTATCTTGACATAATGCTTAAAAGGAATGTTGTAGAGTAGTAGTGTTGAAGATAGATTAGTGTAAATAATTGTTGCTAGACAATTATGTTGAATATAGATAAGCCAAATACAAAAGGCTAAAGAAAATTCATTTGAAGACAAAAGGCCTAAGGAGTAAAGTCTAGAATAAAAGGCATAGAATAGGAATGATGATAATCAAAGTCCCTAATAAATTTTCTCAAACTATAGATATGATGATCTCAAAAACATTTTTTGATAGGCACGTGGATGTCCATCTTAATCCATGGCAATTATCCATTGGGATTCACAAGTTGTAGGATGGTTGCACAAACATCATAATTAAGCCTAATGAAGTAGCTCTTAGTTTTCAAATAGGAGCATGAGATGATACCATGTGGTGTGATGGCACTAAAATCAATATAGACTACTTGTAAGGTTTATAGGAAGCTTGTAGGGCTACCAAGTGGCACATCCTTAGGGTTAAGTATAGGCAGTGTCCAATGAAATTCTATCCCATGAATTATAATATGATGATGCATGTTTGATTAGGTGAAACATGGGAACCCATGAGGCTGCCAAGTGATTATGTATCCTTTAGGTGATATTATTTGACCTATGGCATGTATTAAGTCATGGCATTTTAACAAAGCCTAGAATGAATGTGAGACCACCACTTGGAAAAATCATTTTATCTTGATAGGGCTAATATAGAAAAATGTAGAGAACCCACAAGGTTTCCAAGTGGCATGACCTTAGGGCCAAAGATAGCTGACAACTAATAACACTTGATTTTTTAGATTGAGATCAATGGTTCACATCAATATATACACATAGATAACTAGAGGGCACCAAGGTGTATTTTTCAAAGGGTCTAGATTGAATGTAGTAGTGACATGTCACATGACTACAATGAGCCAAACATAGATCTATGGTTCATGTTTACTTAGATGAGAAAATTTGATGGTGCGAGATGATCATGGACATTTTAATGAAGGTCAACTACATATGGATACAAGTGATGTTTAGGCCATTGTAAAGAAAGGATATTAGTGAACTAAGTGACATGGTGATGTCGCTTTGGCATACACATAATATGAAGAACAAGACCTTGTGTAAGCTAGTTGGAAAAAAATTCACCATTGATAGCCAGTTGACATGGAAAATTTGTGAGAGGGATAGAGATTTACCTAAATAATTCAAAATTTTAAACTAATGCATTTTTACATTCAAAAATTTGAGGGAAGCCCTAAAAGTCCATATGTGAAAAAGGTAAATTTACAAAATGCATAATGTGAAAAACAAGCTAGAACCAAAAGATAAAAAGGGTTGACAATAGCCTAAGTCTTTTATGTTTTTTCACTATTATACTTTCCCAAGATCCTCCATGGTAAAAATATTACAAGTCTAAAAATATAAGGTGAGCCACTCTAAAGAAGATCTCTTGAGTAGCCATGGATCTAGAATATTCTTAGGGAATCATTATAATAACAAGTTGTTCCATGGCATTTAAAGAGGAAGAGGAGTTATCTAAAAGGTTAAAAATATGCAAGTAAATGGTCCAAAGCATCTTTATGTGGTTCTAAATTTAAACAAAAAAAATTCACACCTCTACCATGAATATTCTCCTTCCATCTTGTGTAAAATGCACCTCCTACCATGAAATCAGAAGTTTATTATAAATCTAGATCATGCCTTGTAGAGGTAGTTAGAACAATGATTTTTATTATAAATGGATGAATATCTTAGGCATATCAAAGGGCATATTTCAATTAGAAACATCTTGGTAGACCTAAAATTTTGTTTTGAAAATTTGAAAGTTATGACCCATAATTCAAGATTTAAAAATAAATAAGGGTTTTGTCCTATGTTTTAAGGTTGTTGTTGGTTATTATAGGTTGTTATTTTAGGTGTCCATTTTTTTAGTCTAGGTTCTGTAAAACAAATTGGGATCAATTTCCATGTGTATATTTTGTCTCTCTTGATAAGATGGTTGTAACTATATAGCAATTAAAAAGATGTCAGAGCATGTTTATTTATCCCTTGTCAAAAGATCAATCTCACCATTCTTGTCACCATAGTATCATTTTAAAGTGTTGATGTTTGTAATATTTATTTTCAAGTTAATGAAAATGCTTATGGTTCTTTGATATTTCCTATTGATGAAGTGTAGTGACCTATTTTTAAAATATTGTTGACTAGGTATATTATTCTATGGCCATTACTAGTTATCATTTCGGGTTTTGATCTAGATTATAAATCCCTTTCTGCATTAATTTTAGAGTATGTTGTTGAGTAACTTGTTAGGGCACCCTAGGTTTATGGATTTAATAAGGAAAGGCATTTGAAAGATTGGTTTTAGTGTATGTTCTAATCTCTCAGGGATCATATTATGTTTACCATTATCTTTCATTTGAAGTTTTTTGGTATCTTTGCTAAGAAATATTGTCATGAAATACTAATAGATACCTTGTTGTTTGGAATCCACTAGCACACTACCCTCCATTTTATAATCATCTAACTTGTCCTACCTTATCCTACCCTATAAATTATACACCCCTTATATACTATAAGTGTTAGTTTCCTTGCAAACACATAAGATCTCACATATTTAAAACGTGTTTGTAGTATGTGCTTTAAATCTTAGCACTTTATTCTTTTATTTAGCCTCTTTGTCATTGAGGATTCTTCAAAATATAGATTGCATCATAATTTCATTTGTATTTAGTAGCTTGTATATGACATATGGAAATTATGCATTTCACATGATAATCCTTCATGATTAAAGTGTGTAAAATTGGTTATGCTCTAATCATATTTGTTACTTATGCCAAAAATCCCCATGGATATTTAATTTCAAAATGTCACCATGTGAGAAAGCTACCCCATAGGTCTTCTCACCTTAGTTCAAGCAGAGCCAAAAGTATCAAGGAACTGACCATACCCTCTATAGGTGTCTCTCAGTCATTTTTTACATTCAATCTAATCTTGATGCCAAACCTTACCCTAGGTATAATGACATATTAGTGGGTTCTCCATCATTTCTTGCCATTCTCTCTTAAGTGTGCAAGGCTAAGTGTACAAGGTGTAAAACTAGGAATGAACACTTTTTTGGTGCCATTGCTAAGTATTAAACTAAAATCTCGGTTACTTATGTGTTTTTAGGGACTTTAAAATATTTGTTAGTATTCATCTTGTGAATTTATTGATGTTACTACACTTATTTGACTATCTTGGTTGTCAATGTCGTAGCACTCCACTAGGGATGCACTAAGAAGTTTGTAATGTTTAATAATTTGAATTATGTTGATTCTATTACAAAGAAATATTAACATCACATTTTGAAAGGTGTTTTTTCCCTTTTGAACATTATTTTGAAAATTTTAGTGTGTTTGTTCTCTATCTCATTAAGCTTCAACAAGTTTAATTTTAGCATGTATCACAAATAATTCATCAAATGCTATATTTTAGAAGTTTTATTCTAGTGGTGACTCCAAATTTACTTTTTAGTTTCAAGAAAGATTGGTGACTATTATTAATATTATACTAAATTTTATCTTTGAGTATTTCTTTTTTTCAAAGATATAATGATTGATATCATCTTTCAAAGGTGACACATCTAATAAACTTGTTCCACCCTTATGTATTCCTCAAATAAGGAGATAAGTCTGGAGGCTTGTTGAAGGGAAAAGTTCAATTGATAAAGACCATCAAGATCATAATAATATCGATATATTTATTGACCACCCCATTTTTTAGGACTATCATAGCTCTTCTACTAATTCTAAAACATATAGTCCTATGTATTACCCAGCTCCTTCTCAACCAACTAAATCCCATCCCAAATTTGATCCACCAAGTCTATCTCACTCACCTCCTCATATCCCTTTTCCATTTGTTTTTAAACCTCCTATTAAACCTATCATGAGGCATAAGGACTAATCTGAGAATGCACATCCTACATTCTACATTCCCACATTTAGACCTATTAATTTTGATGAAATGGAAGGCTATCATAATGAAGCCCCAAATGAAGTTAGGAAATGCCTCCCAAAATTCCAATGGAAAAATGTAGTGAATGGTGATCAACATCTGAGGGCCTTTTAAAATATCATTGAATATTATGAGGTTGAGTATGAGGATGCACACATTAATTTATTTGTGCACACACTGGAGGAAGATGCTCATGAATGGTTTAATTCCCTTCCCATTAGATGCATTGACTAGTGGGAAGAGATGTAGAATGTTCTTAGAATTTAGTATGGTGCTAGGATTGATCCAAGGTTACTCTTGGATGAATTTGAAAATATCAAAAAGAACCTAATGAGTGTGTGTAAGATTTCAACACATGGCTCAATAAAAATATGAGGCAGATACACAAAAACATTAGGCCTAGTGATACAGTGTGCTTGATAAAGTATTGTGATGCATTTATAAGAAGGTTACATACTACTTGAGCGATAAGGCTCCCATGAACTTATGATTTTCATTCAATATGGACATCCAAATTGAGAAAGATATCAAGGCTATAGGAATGCCCATAAACAAGTAGGCTAATGTGAACTTGGTCAATTTATAAAAGAGATGGTCTAAAAATATAACCAACCTTAAGGAGACTATTAAAACTTTGACATATTTGTCAAATACATGCCATACAGGATGGATAGAGCTGAAAATGGGGTCCTTCATATGTCTACCAGCTATGAAAGAACTCCAAATCTGAATCAAGTGCAAAGGGGGTTTATTTTCCAAAATGAAGATAATGATATCAAGAAGAGGCCTATACATGAGGAAATAGTGGATAGAAAATAGAACAAAGGGTCTAGAAAGGAGGTTCCTAATCCTTTAAATGCCAAGGTAAATGTTATGAATTCTAATTTAGATATTAATTGGTGTCTCAAGTTCTTCCTTCCACATGAGATAATACTGAATAAGTTGATGAAGATTTAAATGAACCTAAATATGCATCATCTGAGTATGATATTTTTATATTCAATTATCAAAGTCTTTAAAGTAAATCAATTGCCTCTATGGATGTGTTAAATGATGTTATGGCTGATCAATCTTGGATCATGATCAAAATGGAGAGTGTCCTAACTTTTGACTTTGCTTATGATGTTAATATGGCACACTCATATGAATTGCTCATTCATGATTTTGATCTCTTATGCTATATGATTATTAATAAATATCTTGGGGGAACTTTATTAGTTGAGGACATGTAGCTATTAATTAATGTAGCAACTACCTAAAATAAGGAATATAACTTGAGAAATAGGAAACTAGGTGTTACTCCTTAAGACACTTCCCTTGCAAATTCGAAGGTAAGGAATGAAAGCAAAGAAGCAAAGAAAGCTACATTAGCCCTAGAAGCTTCCAAGATAACACTAGTGTCCTAAGTTACTAAGCCAAGAGGTACTCCTACTAAGAGAAACATAACACCCATATTGTCCAATATCCCTGAGGGTACTAATGAGTTTAAACAAAATCCACCTTTGAAGGTTTCTATCAAAAAATCAAATCCACCCTAGCCTACTCTAGTTCAGACCTTGAGTGACTATATTCTAGCTACATGTGTTGTTACCCTTTCACCAAATACATATCTTCCTCAATATAGCTTGTGTGATATGGACCAACTATTGAGTCAAATAAAAATCACTATGTACTTGTTGAACTATTAAAAATATTTGAACATAGGAAGAGGACCTTTGAATATTTGGAATTTGGTGAAGGATCATCTACAAATTAAATTGAGTTCCCTAAGCACCCCTAGAAGAAGATGATAAATTAGAAGAGGTTGTTGAACCCACTTTAGAGGTCTATTTTGGGACCACACTTGTATAATATTACCTAAATGTGGATATATTTTATACAACCCTATTGATTAATGTTAGGAAAAAATAAAAAATTAATGAAAAATAATTTCATAGAATCATAATAATAATAATAATAATAATAATAATAATAGATATGAATAGAGATGCATAAAGAATAGAAATAAACATGCAAAATAAGAAGACCTTATTTTACTTGGTTCACCCAATGTGGGTTACATCCACCAAGAAACACTTGCTCAAATTTTATTGTGAGACACAAGAATACAATCCACTCTCAGATAAATTTTCTCACAATTATAATGAATAAATATTGTTTGAAGCTACACTTAACAAACCCTTTTAAATTTGTACCTAAATTCACACACTTTGTTCTTCCTTCTCAAATTCTTTTTATCATAATATATTACCTAAAAATATTCATCTATACATAATACATCAACAAATTAGTATTAAAAAACATTGGGTACCAAAACCATGGGAAAAGTCAACCCAAAATGATTTCCCATTGAAGGGATATAGAAATTTTTTTAGGGGCTACCACCCCCAAACCCCCATTTTTGAAGGGCTTATACCCTTGAACCCCATTTAGGGCTTGCCACCCTTGAACCCTTTGACTTGTCCAATAATTGGAAACATTGGGTTCCAATTGTTAGACAAGTCAAAGGGTTGGTGTTATAGTTGGTAGTGCATCTAAGAAAGTATTTGAATATAGGCATGGTAGTTATAGATTTCCCACCTAGGTGGGGGATGTTGCTATTTGTAAATTGGCTACTAGAATGGGTGACAGTGTATAAATGGAAGTTTCATATCCCACCATTATTTTAGAGGTTAAAATGGTCAAACTTTATAGAGAGCCAAAGATGCTACATGTTATTGAATATCCAAAACATGTTCTCAATGAAGTGATGTACACAGATGTTGAATTAGGTAACATTATTCAGAATGTTAATACCAATGAGTAGCCTATTGTTCTTGATGTTGAAACTAACAAAGAAAATGTAGTTTGGAAGATGTGATTTTAAAAGGCTTACTCCAATCTTGAAAATGAAGCTAGGGTTGTCTTCTATGCCCCTAATGGTAAACGCTTTATGTTTTATTTTTAGCTATCCTTTGAGTGCAAAAATAATACTATTGAGTATGAGGTACTCTTTCTTAGTCTAAGGATTACCTATGAATATGTAATTAAATGTTTGATTTTCAAGGGTGATTTTGAGATAGTGGTAATGTAAGTCCATAGTACTTTTTCCACAAAGAATAAAAGGTTGAAATAATATCTGAATGATGTTTGGGATTTACTTGAATTTTTTGATGTATTCAACATTTATTATCACAATAAGAGTTTCAATGAAGAAGCTAACAAAATTACAAGTTTAGGTTCTCAATTTGATATTACTAATACAAGCCCTCATTATCAATATCAAGTAGAAATGCTTGTTAGGCCTTTAATCTTAGATAATGTTCATCATTAATAGGTCTTTGATGATGATGATTAGATTAAGATGTTTTTGAATTATGAGGCTGAGTTCTATGATCAACTCATAGACTTTGAATCCATTATTTAAGTTTATGATGGAAAGGAAACCTTGTTTGGGAAGGACATTATTCAGTTGAATAAAAACATGATCCCAAAGGGATTGGTAAGTTTAGAAGTGTATTTTGATGGAGATAATAGAATAAAGTTAAGAGACTCATTCATTTCAAAAGACATGACTGATTTTAACTTGGCTTCTCATGAGAATCTAACAAATGTTTGGATAGGTACTCACCTAAATGTAGATGATAAATAGTCCTATATGTAGCTGCTAAAGAGGTACCAAGATTACTTAACATGGTCTTATTCTAAGCTGAAAGTGTATAGGGAAGACTTTTTCTATCATGTCATCCCATTACAACTTGATATCAATCCTTTTATAAAGAAATAGAGACCCATTAACCCCATCTTAGCCACCAAGATGAGAGATAAATTAAAGAAGCTAAAGGACGGTGGAATCATTTAACCCATTAGGTACTCATCATGGGTTAAAAATTTAGTCCCTATGAGAAATAAAAATGGTGATATCTACTTGTGTGTGGATTTCAAAAATTTTAACAAAGCTTACTTAAAATATAATTATCCCCTACCCAATATGGAAAACCTACTACATAGTGTCACTAAATCAAAAATGTTGTCCACATTGGATGGCTTCTCAAGTTATAACCAGGTTGTGGTGAAGTAATTTGAGAGGTCTAAGACTACATTCACTATGCCTTAGGGCACATATGTGTATATGAGGATGAATTTTAGGTTAATGAATGTTGGTGCAACATTCCATTGAGCTATAGATGTTGTTTTTGTAGGGATAATTAACCAATTCATTACTATGTATCAGGATGACATCATTGTATACTCCAAGATTAGATAAGAACATTTGGAGCATCTAGAAAAGGTGCTAATTAAATGTAGGGAGTTTGAAATTTTCCTTAATCCCAAAAAGTGCCACTTTGGATTATAAAATGCCAAGTTATTGGGACATATAATGTCCAAATATGGTGTCATGATTGACCTTGAAAGGGTTGAATCCATTGACAAAGTGCATATCCCATAGTTTAAGAAAGGAATTTAGTCTTTCTTTGGACAAATTAACTTTATAAGGAAGTTTATGTCTAATTTTTTAGAGATTGCTCTACGTATTACTTTCATGTTGAATAAGGACTAGACCATCAAATAGGATGAGAAAGTTGTGCAATAATTCAATGACATCAAGGGAGATTTAAAGTCTTCTTCTACCTTGGCTAGCCCTGATTACATAAAGTCATTTTAGATATTCTCTTTTTCATCATATAGTACTATTGTTGTTGTCCTATTGTAAAAGAATGAATATGGTCATGAGTAACCCATAACTTTATTTTTAAAAACTATGCAAGGTCCTAAACTAAACTAAATTATCATGGAAAAATAAGCCTTTTCACTATTGAAGGCTATTAAAAAGTTTAGTCCTTATATTATAAGTTCAAATATTATTACCTACATCTGGCACACCATAGTGAACGAAATTTTAACTCAAACTAAAGTATTCAACAAGATATGCAGGTGGATCAACAAGTTATAAAAGTATGACATGGATATCTATACCACCAAGTTAGTAAGAGGGATAGGTCTAGCTAAGCTTATGGCTGAGACCAATTTGTAAGCTATTGAGGTAAATACTATTATTTTTGATGTTAATGATTCTTTAAGTCAATTTTACATATATCCATGGTATAGAGATATAGTTTACTACTTGAAAAATATGAGTTGTCCCTCTGACTTGGATATGAATCAAAGAATAACTCTTAATATTGTGCCATAAAAATAAATCTCAACTTAGAATGGATTAACATGAAAGAATATAGATGGGGTTCTCCTAAGATGCATGTTAGAAGAACAAAATACTGACTTAATTAAATAATTCCATAGTGAAATATGTGGTGGTCATTTTTCACCTTAATTAATAACTCAAAATTTTGAGAGTTGATTAGTGGTGGCCATTGTTATTCAAATATGTTGCTTAGATAGTCATAAAGTGTGAGAAATGTTAGCACTTTGCGGGGAAGATGAAAACTTTAGGTTCTCTTCTTTTGTAGCCTATGATGATTGAAGGCCCATTCAAATAATGGGGAATGGATTTCATTGGAGAAATTGTTGATTCATCAAGCACTAGACATAGATAGATACTAGTTAAAATTGACTAATTCACAAAATGGGTTGAGGTAGTCCCTACGAAGAAAATAATGCACCAAGTACTAATGGATTTTTTTTGCTAAATTAGATTATTTTTAGATTTTGTGTGTCTATTAAATTTGTTATTGACAATGCTATGAACTTCAAAGATAAAACTTTAGTGGCATTATGAAAATAATATTTGATTGAATTGACCTATGCTTTCAATTACAATCCTCAAGAGAATGGGAAAGCAGAATCAAGTCAAAATAACTTGCTCGAGATCATCAAACAAATATTGAATGAAAATAAGGAGTGGTGGGAATAACTGAAGTTTGCTTTATGGGATGATAGGATCGCACCTAAGAGAGGTATAGGTAGAAGCCATTTTGATCTTGTTTATGGCGCTCAAGAAATTTTTCATATGAATTTGTAGTTGGCCACCTCTCAACTCATGCAACAATTGGGATGATGAGTAGATCAACCACTATGAAATAAAAATTAACCAAATTACTGATCTTGATGAAATTCAAAGACAAGATCTTTGAAAACACCTTAAGTTCAAAGAAAATATGAAAATATTTAATATAATAGTCATTCCAAGAACCTTATAATTAAGTGATTTAGTTATACATTGGGACAAAAGGCATGAGGAGAAAGAAAAGCATAGAAAATTCAATGCCTTATGGATGGGTCCCTATTCCATTGACTATTAGATTTAGGAACATACTTTCTTCTTGAGAGATCTAGATGGTGAAATATTAGAATTGATAGTCAATGGTAGACATATGAAATACTTCTTTGATTAAGTCCTTAGCATGTGTGCCATATTGTATAGTTTTTTGTTGGTTTGTCCTTATATGGTTTTGGTGCTCCTTTATTTTAGGCCTTGTTTGTATATTCTCCCTTTATGTTCTATCATGTTTTCATTTCTATATCCTCGTGATATGTTTTTGTAAGTCTATCATGTTTTGTAGAGCCTTCATAAAATGTTTGATAAAGTTTCTATGTTTTGACTCATGACCCAAGGGATTGGCACTTAGTCTTATGTTTTGGGGTTCTTTACACACCCACATGGGGTATGTATCCATAGATAAGAGCCAATTTTAGTTCCAAAAATTACAATAAAGCAATTGGGCCCTTGTCAAGTGAAAATGTCTAAGTCCTTAGCCAAATTTATATCTTCAAGTGTTCCTTCAAACGTCAAGTTTCTTAATTAAACAACTAAGTGTTAATATGGTCTTTACTTAGTGTGTTTCAAGCCTTAAGTTCTTTAGTTTTTTTGTCAAGATAGTTTTCCTGATGGAAATATGTCTTTGGGATTTTTATTTGCATAAAATGTTTGAAGACTTATTTACATCAATAAAATTATCCATGATAAAAAGTCTTGACAAAGTCTATTTGTTCCAAGTTAAACATATTAACCTATTTATTTTGATCATTTTACCCTTGAAAATCTCTGAAGGGTCATTTTGCTTTTGCAAAATCCCTAAAGGGTCATTTATCTTAAGCATTTTGCCCATAAAAAAATTATGAAGGGTAATTTTATAAGATTCAAAATACACATTCAATAAGTCTGAAGGGTAATTTCAAAAGATCTAAAGGGTCATTCCCAGAATCTTAAGTGCTAAGTCCAATTCCTTCAAGAAAAGTGTAAGGGTCATTTGTTTCAAACTTATTTCTATGAAAAAAATTCTAGAGGGCACTTGCCCTTTGGGCATTCTGCCCACACAAAAATCCCAACAAAAGTCCTTTCTTTTGGTGGCATTATTAATTCCAAAAGGCTTACTTATTCTAGGCATTTTGTCTATGGAAAAAGGTTCAAAGGGAACTTTCCCTTCGGGCATTTTGCACACACAAAAATCCTAATAAAAGGCTTTTTCTTTAGCAAAAGTGTAAGTTCATTTTCTTCAAAGAAAATGCAAAGTTCAATTTTTATGGGAAAATTATTCTGGACAAAATGTTTGAGAAACTTGTCCAGATGATGAAAATTTGATGAAGACTCAATTCTTATGGGAAAAGTTCAAAGATAAAAATTCCTTTAGTGAAAGAAAAAAGGACCAATTTCTTTGGGGAAATTATTTTGGATAAAATGTCTAAAAAAATTGTCCCAACAAAGGTGAAAATCTAAAGGCTGAATGATTCTGGGCATCTTGACAACATAAAAAAGTTTGATAAAGTTCAAATCTCTCAGGAGAAGTGTGAATTCAAAATCCTTTATGTAAATTATCTTAGACATTTTGTCTAAGAAATTGCCCTGACAAAATGATTGAAAGGATTTTGTGGAGTACAAATGCTGAAGATAGATTATTAAAAGTAATTATTATGGGATAATTGTACCAAAAATAGAGAAGTTAAAGATGAAAGGCCTAAGAAAATTCTTTTCAAGACAAAAAGTCTAATTAGTAAAATCTATAATAAAAATCCCAAAGTAGAAATGTTGACAAGAAAAGTCCTAAAGAAATTTGCCTAAACTATAGGTATGATGGTCTTATGGATGTTTTTTGACATGCTTATAGATGTCAATCTTAAGCCATGACAATTAGTCATTGGGATTCAAAAGTTCTAGGATGGTTTCACAATCATCAAAATTAAGCCCCATGAAGTAGCCATTCATTTTAAAATAGGAGCATGACATACCTCCACATGGCATGATGGTGCTAAAAGCAATATAGATTGATCATAAGTTCATAAAAATCCCATAGGGATACCAAGTAGTACATCCTCAAGGCCAAGTATAGGTAGTGTCCAATGATGCTCCATCTCATAGATTGTAATCTGATGATGCATGTTTGATCAACTGAAAAAAAATAATGGCATGAGGGCATAGTGGAAAATTTAATACATGGTCATAGGCTAAGGATCAAGTATATTTTCCAAGATCAGTAGTACACTTTCAAGTGTACATAATCTAATCCATGGCATGTATTAAGTCAAGAATTTTTAGTGAATCTTAGAATGAACATGAAAATATGACATGGTAAGAGCACGTTATTTTGATATGGCTAATCGAGTAGGATGCAGAGAACCCATGGGACTACCAATCGCATGACCTTGAGGCTAAAGATAACTAGTAGTCAATAACTCTTGATTTTTTAGATCAAGATCCATGATCTATGTTAATCCATCCACACAAATCCAACAAAGAGAACCAAGGTGGATTTCTCAAAGGGTCTAGGTTGAACATGATAGTGGCATGTGTCATGACCATAATGAGCCAGACATAGATCTATGGCTCACATTTGCTTAGATGAGTAGATCTAATGGTGCAAGATGATTTTGGATATTTCAATGAAGTTCAACCTTGTACGGAAATGAGTGATGTTGAGTCTAGTGTAAAGCAAGGATATTGGTGGATTGAGTGACATAGTAATGCCACTTTGACACACATCATATAAAAAACAAAACCCTGTGCAAGATAGTTGGTGTAAATTTCACCATTGACATCTAGTTGGCATGGTAAATTTGTGAAAGGGACTAGGATTTACCCAAGTAAATCAAAATTTGAAAATAATGCATTTTTTCATTAAAAATGTGAGGGAAGCCCTAAAATCCTAGATGTGAAAAAGGTGAATTTTCAAAATGCACGATGTGAAAAAAAGTTGGAGATAAAAGGTATAAAAGGTTGAAAATGACTTATGTCTTTTATATTTTTCACTTTTGTGCTTGCCCAAGCAACTCCATGGGAGAAATATTAAAGGTCTAAAAATCTAAGGTGGGCCACTCTAAAGAAGATATCTTGAGAAGCCATGGATCTAAAAATGTTCCTAGGGAATCATTACAAGAGAACATTATTCCATGGCATGCAAAGAGGAAGAAGAGATGTCTAGAATGTTCCAACTATAAAAACAAGTGGTCCAGGGCATCTTTAGGCAGTTTCACATAAAGCAAATTTTTTTTTGCCCCTGTACCATGAATATTATCCTTCCATATTATGTGAAAGGAATATAACATAATGAAATTAGAATTTCATTGTAAATCTACATCATTCTTTGTAGAAGAAGTTAGAACAATGTTTTTTCATGCAAATGGATGAAGATCTTAGGCATGACAAAGGACATGTTCTAGCTAGAAGCATCTTGGAAAACTTGATAGTTTATTTTAAAAATTTGAAAGTAGTGACCCATAGTTTCATATTTAAAAATAAATATGGACTTGGTCCTCTATTATAAAGTTATTATTGGTTGTTGGTTGTTATAGGTCTTTATTTTGGGCATCCATTTTTTTAGTCTAGGTTATATAGAATTTTTTTTGGGATCAATTGATGTGTGTATATTTTGTCTCCCTTGCTAAGGTGGTTACAACTATATATCCATTAGCAAGCTTTGAGATCATGTTTATGTCTCCCTTGTCAAAAGATGAATCTCACCATGCTTATCCCCATGGAAACATTTTGAAGTGTTGATGTTTGTATTATTTTTTTTCAAGTTAATGAAAATACTTACGGTTATTTGTTATTTCTTATTGATGAAGTGTAGCGACCTATTTTACAAATATTATTAAATAGATATCTTGTTTTATGCCCATTACTAGTTGTTATTTTAGATTTTGATCTAGATTATAAATCCTTTTCTACATTATTTTTAAAATATGTTATTAAGTAACTTTTTATGGCACTATAGGTTTATGCATTCAATAAGGAAAGGCATTTGAAAGATTAGTTTTAGTGTATGTTTTAGTCTCTCAGGGATCATATTGTGTTTACCATTATCTTACATTTGAGGTTTATTTTGCATCTTTGTTAAGAAATATTATCATTAAATACTGCCAAATACCCTATTGTTTGAAAGCCAACATCACACCATCTTCCACTTTATAATCACCTAACTTTCCCCACCCTATCCTACCCTATAAATAATACACCCCTTGAATTCTATAACTATTATTTACTTTTTAAACACATAAGATCTCACATATTTTAAATGTGTTTAAAGTATGTGCTTAAAATCTTAGCATTGTAGTCTTTTATTCAACCTCTTTGGTGTTGAAGATTATTTAGAATAAATATTAAAATCATAATTTCATCTATATTTAATAGATTGTATATGAATTAGAGTATTTGTGCATTTAATTCGATAACCTTTTATGAGTGAAGTGTGTAAACTTGGTTATGTTATGGTCATATTCCTTGTGCCAAAAATCCCTTTGAAGATTAAATTGCAAAATCTCTTCATGTGAAAAAGCTACCACATAGGTCCTCTCACCTTAGTTTAAGAAGTACCAAAAGTAGTAAGGAGTTGACCCTACCCTCTATATGTCTCTCTCAATCATTTTCTACATTTAGTCTAATCTTGATGTCAAACCCTTCCTCGACTACAATGATATACTCGCATGTTTTCCATCATTACCTACCATTCTCTCTCAAGTTTGTAATGTTGAGTATATAAGGTGTACAATTAGGAATGAAAAGTATCATGACATCCATGAGACCATCAAAATTTAAACCCCTTTGGTTTCAAACCCAAGCTTAATTTTGACATCCTCATGGCCATCAATGACATTCACATGATCATCAAAATTTAAACCCCTATGGTCCTTGAGTTGCGATTAATTTTAACATCCTCATGACCATAAATGATGTTCATGTGAATATCAATGATGTCTATGAGACCATAAAAATTTAAATAATTTAGGAAATTTTCTTCAGATCTTTTGGTCATTGAGACTTTTGTCTTTGGAATTTTTGTCTTAGGCTTTTTGTCAATATAATTATTTTGAACATTTTGTTTGAAATAATTTCCCCAAAGCATAAAAATTTAATCGAACATTCTTCCCACAATATTTTATCTAAATTAATGCATTTTTGTTGGGCTTTTTATTCTAACAAAATACCCATGAGGATTTGGATTTTGAACTTTTTGTAACAAATGAAATGTCTGAAACAAATAGGTCTTTAAGATTTTTGTGAACACTTTGGCTGAAACATTGAGTTTTTTTGAAAATTTTGTTAAAACACTTTACATGATGTAAATAATTCTTTGGGATTTTTTTCTAAGACAAAAAATCCAAAGACCTATTTCTCTCAAGTAAAGTGTTCACATACAAATCCAAAAAAGTCTAAGGGCTTAATACACATGCTAGTAAAGATCAAATTAAGACTTAGTTAATTTAACATGAAAATTGACCTTTGAGTGAACCTTTGAAAAAATAAATTAGACTAAGGACTTAGGTACTTATAATCAACAAGGGCTCAATTACTTTAGTATAATTTTGGGAAATAATAGTATCTCTCACCTGGGGATGCATATCCTTTGCGAGTGTGAAAAGAACCCTAAAATGTTAGACCAAGTGGCAATCCAATGGGACATGGAGTCAAGAATTTAAAAAATGATTAAAAATCACTCATAAAAGCTCAACAAAACATGGAAGACTAATAAAATAGATTAGGAGGATCTAAAAATTAACACATGATAGAAACATGAAAAGAAAATGTATAAACAAGGCTTAAGGCAAAGGGCAGACAAAGAAATAGAAGGATAAAGTAACAAAACACTATACAATATGTACACATTTGTAGATGGACTTAATCCAAAAATGCTTTAGATGTCTACCATTGATTGACAACTCTAGTATTTCACATTTCAAGTCTCTTAGGAGGAAAGTGTGTTCCCTAATATGGTAGTCAATGGAGTAGGAATCAATCCACAAGGAATCAAATTTTCCATGCTTACCTTTATCCTTATGTCTATTGTTTTAAAGTAAAACTACATCACCTACATGGAAATTTCTTGGAGTGAACTTCCTATCAAATATCTTCTTCAACTTTTCTTTGAAATTGAGGTGTCTTTCATGAGCTTGTCTTCTAATCTCATCAAGCTCAATCCTTTGGCTCATCTTACTTTCATAGTGGCTGATTTTCTCATCATCTTATAATTACTACATAAATTGATAAGTTGGTAACTATAGATTCATTAAAAAAAATGTTTGAGCTCCATAGACAATCTCAAAAGGGATTTTCCATATATCTCTCTTAGGCATGATCCTGTCATCCCACAAAGCAAATTTAAATTATTCACCCCACTTCTTATTTTCTTCCAATGTTTGCTTAATGATTTTGAGAAAGTTCTTATTACTAGATTCTACTTGCACATTCCCCTAAGTGTTTTAATTGGAAGCATAGGTCAATTCAATCCTATATTCTTTACATAATGTCACTAAAGTTTTAGGTTTTAATATCATGGAATTATTAGAAATTAATTTGACAGGCACACTAAATCTATAAATAATCTGATTCAGTAAAAAAACCATAACTATTTGGTGTATTTCTTTCTTTAGGGACTACTTCAACCTAGATTGTGAAACAAATCATTACAAATCATATCTATGTATATCTAGTGCATAAAAATTTAGTAATCTCTCCAATGAAATCCATTACCCATTATTTGAGTGGGATTTTAATCATCACATGATGCAAGGGAAGATAACTTTAAGCTTTCATCCTCCTAGTAAAACACTGGCATTTTTCTCATTTTCTAACTTTTTGAGCAACATTTTTAAACAATGATGGCCACCAATAACCAGATCTCAAAATTTTATGACCTATAACTCTAGGTGTAAAATGGGCACCACACTCCACTATGGTAGTCTTTAATCAGGTCAAAAAATTTCTCTTCTAGCATGTATCTCAAGAGAACCCCATTCATATTCTTCCATGCAAGTCCATTCTTAGTCAAGAGGTATTTTTGGGAAATAAGATTAAGAGTCCTTCTTTGATTCTTATCCAAGTCTTGAGTGAAATTCAAAATTTTTAAGTAATAGACAATATTCTTATACCATGGAGACATGTGAAATTAACTCAAGGAATCATCAACATTGGCAATACTAGTGTTTACTTAAATGGCTTAAAATTTTGTCTCAACCATGAGCTTGGCTTGACCCATCCCTCACACTAACTTGGTGGTATGAACATCCATGTCATACTCTTTTAACTTGTTGACACATCTGAATCTCTTGCTAGATACTTTAGTCTGATTCAAGATGTCATTTACCATGTTATGCAAGACATAAGCCACAATTCTTGAGCTTAGAACATAAGGTTTGAACATTTAAATAGCCTTCAAGAGAGTGAAGGATTTTTTTCCATGATGGTGTCTCTTAGTTTATCAACTTGCATAGCTTTGTCAAATAAATCTATTGGTTTCTCATGACCATCTTCATTCTTTTGAAAAAGAACAAAAACAACAATATTATATGATGCAAAAGAGAATATCTAAAATGGCCTAGTGTAATCTAGGTTGGCCAAAATAGGGGAAGAATTTAAAGCTCATTTGATGTCATAGAATGCTTGCATGGCCTTTTACTCTAACTTTATGGTCTATTATTTCTTCAACATAGATGTAATAATCAAATTAATCTTTGTAAAATTAGACACAAGCCTCCTTAAAAAAATAATTTATCCAAAGAAGGATTGAATTCCCTTCTTCGATTGTAGGATAGGCACTTTCTCAATGGCTTCTACCCTCTCAAGATCAATCATAACACCATCCTTGGACACTATATGTCCTAATAACTTGGTCTTTTCCACTCCAAAGTTGCACTTCTTGGGATTAAGTGAAATGTTAAACTCCTTGCATCTGATAAACACTTTCTCTAAATTCTCCAAATATTCTTCTCTAGTCTTGAAGTACATGGTGATATCATCCTGATACACAATTAAAAACTTATTAATTCCATTAAAAAAGTAAATTCCATAGCTCACTAAAACATTGCACTAGTGTTCATTAACCGAAAATGCATCCTCATATACACATACATGCCCCAAGGCATTGTAAATGTGTTCTTGGATCTCTTAGATTAATTCTCCACAACCTAGTTATATCTTGAGAAGTTGTCTAAAGTGGATAACATATCTAATCCTATAGAAATGTGCAACAAGTTGTCCATATTGGGTAGGGGATAATTATCTTTTAAATAAGATTTAATCAAATTTCATAAATCCACACCCAAGTAGATGTCACCATTTTTCCTTCTCATAGGTACTAAATTTACAACCCATGATGAATACCTAATGGGTTGAATGATACCACCTACCTCAAATTCTTTAACTCATCCCTCATCTTGGTGGCCAAGATGGGGTTAATAGGCCTTTATTTATACCTAAAAGGATTTATATTAGGATACAATGGGATGACATGCTAAAACAAGTATTCTCTATATACTTTTAGCTCAGAATAAGACCATGTTAATTATTTCTAGTACCTTTTTAGTAGTTGTATGTAAACTTGCTTCTCAATTGCACGTAGGTGAGTACTCAACAAAACCTTGTTTAGATTTTCATGAGTAATCAAGTTGCACTTAGTCTCGTCTTTTGAGAAAAATGAGTCTCTCAACTTGAATCTATTAGCTACATCAAAATATGCTTATAAACTTACCAATCCTTTAGGGAGCATGTTTGTCCTTAGCTAAATAAATTCTTTCCCAAATAAGGTTTCCTTCCTATCACAAACCTAAATCATAGATTCTAAGTCTATGAGTTGATCATGGAACTCAAATTCACAATTTAGAAACCTCTTAATCTTCTCATTATCATCAAACACTTGCCAATGATGAACATTGTCTAGGATTGAAGGTTAAACAAGCACCTCCACTTGATACTAATAATGAGGGATCATATCTACAATATCATACTAACCACCTAACCATGTAAGTTTGTCAGCTTCTTTGTTGAAACTTTTATCACTATAATAAATATTGAATGCATCAAAGAACTCAAGAAAATCTTAAACATCATTCTGATATTATTTCAACCTTTTATTTTTTATGGTATAAGCTTTACATACCTACTTTACCACTAGCTCAAAATCACCCTTGATAATCATACCTTTAATTCCATGTTTGTGGGAAATCCATAAACCAAACAAGAGTGCTTCATTCTCAATAGCATTGTTAGTGCACTCAAAGTATAATAGAAAAGAAAAATTAAAGCATTTACCATTGGGGGAATCAAATACAACCCCAAATCCATTTACAAGATTGGAAAAAGCCCCATCAAAACACATATTCAAAAATAATCCTTCACTATCAAGTTTAATATCAAGATTAGTAGGCTATTCATTATCATCAACATTACCAACAAAGCTTCCCAAGTCAACATCCATGTACAACAATACATTGAGAGCATGTTTTAGATCTTTAATTACATGTAACATCTTTGGCTGTCTATAAATTTTTACCATCTTACCTTCCAATTGAATGGTGGCATAAGATAAGTCCATCTAAACACTTATACCCATGCTATCAACCCACTTTCATGATAGCATCATACCCCACTTAGGTAGGCAGTCTACAACTACCATATCCATAATCAAATATTTGTCTGTATATACTACTAGCTGTACTACCAACCCCTTAACTTCTTCAACAACTAGATCTTATTGTGAGTCCATGACATAATACTTACCAAAGGATGATGTAATCTTCACCCCAAGATCATTTAAGACACCCAAGAGAATCACATTGTAGGAAGAACTAGAATCAAACATATAGTTATGAATAATTAGACTATTGATAAGTAGGTTTGTATAAAATAGATCCATATTCAAATGAATTTCTACTAATGAAGTCCCCAAATAGACATCTGGAGTAGGTTCAAAAATATCTTCATAATCTTCAACAATTTTTGGGGGTGTTTGGAGTAACATAATTTAATTTGTAGCTGACTTCTCACCAAATTCCAAGTACTCAAATGCCCTCTTCCTATGGTCAGGTATTCTTAATAATTCAACAAGCAACACATTGATTTTCAATTGACTCAACACTTGGTCCATATCACATATGCTCTACTAAGGAGGGGAGTATTTTATGAAAGGGTAATAACACCTCCAATTGGGATGTAATCACGTAATATCTAAAGTGGTGTAGGCTAGGATGAATTGGAATTTTTAATAACAGCCTTCAAAGGTAGATTTTAGTTAACATCATTTCTACCCTTAGGTATACTAGATAACAAACGTGATTTATTTCTAGCAAAAGGAGCTCTAGGCTTAACAACTTGGGAAATGGGTAAAAATTTGGAAGTATTAGGCACTTTTATAGCTTTCTTAGCTTCCTTACTTATATCCCCTCCCCTTACATTTGTAGGGGTATATCTAGAGGAGTAGTAATATAATGCCTACTTCTCATATTATATTCCTTGTCTTGGGTAATTACTACATTAATTAGTATCTACTTATCCTCAACTAAAAATGTTCCCCCATGAAACTTTTTGACCATCATTATTCTTAGAAAGCTAAAATCATGAATGGGTAACTCATATTTATGTTCCATACTTCATAAGCAAATTCACAAGTTGGGATGCATACATATTGTATTGCACTCCAAAACTGATCAACATTAGTAGTACTCAGTAATTCTATGGAAGCAAACATCTTGCTTCGGGGGCTTTGACAACTAAACATTAAAATTTATTTATCGGATGAAATTGACTTGGGGTCATCCACATCTTTTTTAATAGGTTTAGTTATATCACATGGAGGATGTGTAAGGAATAACTTTTCATACCAATCAATATATATGTCACAACCCACTACATTCACATTGGCATTTAACAGATTAGGAACTTTTTTCCCAACCCTTCTATTCTAAATTATTTTTTTTTTTTAATCTTGTGTAGGCCTCTTCCCTTTATCACTATCTTAATGGTGGAAAGTAGGCCTTCCTTGTGCTTGATTTGGTTTTGGATCCCTCTCTTGATTGTTACACACATGAGGGATACCCTTTTCATTTTTAGCCAACTTGTATGAGATTTAATTGAAAACAAAAGCCAAATTTTTAATAGTTTCCTCAAGGTTGGCTATCTTTATGGATTGTGTCTTTTTTGGATTGACTAATTTCACATCAACCCACTTGTTCATGGGATTTCCCATATCCTTTATGTTATTTTCAGTTTGGATAGCCATATTTAATTCTAACCATAAATTCATGGGAGCCTTGTCCCTCAAGTAGTACATAGCCTTCTTATCAAAATCATCACAATACTTTATCAAGCACACTCTATTATTAGGCCTAATGGTTTTAGGTAGCCACATCATAGTTTTATTGAACCATGTATTGAAGTTTTGAACACACTTATTGGGGTTCTTCTTAATGTTTTCAAATTAAAAAATAAGAAACCTCAAATCAATTATATCACCATATTTAATTCTAAAAACATTCCTCATTTCTTCTCATAAATCAATGAATCCACTAGGAAGAAAATTGAACCATTCATGAGCATATTCCTTCAGCATGTGAAAAAAATTGATACACACTTCCTCATGATCAACCTCATAATCTTGAATAATAATTTTAAAATGACTCAGGTGTTGATCACCACTCACTGCATTATTCCCTTGGAATTTTGGAAGGCATTTCCTTACTTCATTTAGGACTTCATGAGGGTAACCTTCCATGTCATCAAAATGTATACGCCTAAATCTAAGAACTTAGAATGTAGGATATTAATTCTCATTTAGATCCTTATGCCTTATGATTAGTTCAATTAGAGGTTGAAGAACAATTTTCAAAATGATGTGAGGGAGCAAATGAAGTGGACTTTATGGTTCACACCTGGGAGGGGATTCAAATAGTTGAGAAGGAGATGGATAATAAATTGGAATATAAGTTTTAGAGTTTCTAGGAGAGCTATGATAGTCCTAAAAAATGGGTATATCAATAAAACATTCAATATTATTAGAATCTTGAGAGTCTAAAAAATATTTTATAGCTACACTATGCTCTTCAATAAGCCTCAACACTTGTCTCCTTCACCTTTGATGTAGACTTAGGGGTGGGTCAATTTATTTGGATTAGTCACCTTTGAAGGATGACATCAATCCTTATGGCTTTACAAATAAGAAAATACTCAAAGCTGAAACTAAGTAGAATATTTAAAGCAGGCACTTATCTTCCTTAAAACCAAGTGATAAAAATTGGATTCACCACTATAATCATAATTCTAAAATATAATAGTTAAAAAACTAACCATGATTCATGATAACAACATAATTTTCTAAAGTTAATGATGAGAGTAAAAATAAAGACACTAAAATCTTTAGAATATTATTCAAAAGGGGAAAAACACCTTTCAACATGAGATCTTAATAGTCCTTTGCAAGAAACACAATAGATGTCAAATTACCAAACATCTAAAATCCTAAAATTTTCCCAGTGAGGTGATGAAACATTGATGACCAAGATAGTTATAGTGTAGAAAACAACAAGCAGAGAACCTTCAAACTTGAAATACTTAAAACTCTCCACAAGAGTCCTTGGCAACACAGGTGAAAAAAGGTGTTCCTGATAAGGGTGTCAGTTAAGTGGTAACATATATGAACCAAAGATAATCAGTTAAGCGTGAATATAGGAAGAGAACTTTAAAAATGATATTATCTCTCTACAAGAGTCCTTAAAAACACAAAGGCCAAGGTTCTTATCTTTTTCATAGTAATGGTGCCTTTTGACTATTCATTCCAAGTTATAAACCTCATATACTTAGCTTTTCACACTTGAAATAAAATGGCAAACAATGATGAAAAAATTGATAGTATGTGATTATAGTTAGGGAAGGGTTTGGCATCAAGATTGGATTGAATGTATAAAATTACTGAGAGGAACCTACAAAGGGTATGGTTAGATCCTTGCTACTTCTAGATCTACCTGAACTAAGGTGAGAGTTCCTATAGGGTAGCTTACTCACATGGAGATATTTTATAATTCAACTTCCATAGGGATTTTTGACATAAATAAAAAAAATGGATGGGGCATAACCAAGTTTCCACACGTCACCCATGAGGGGTAGTCACATGAAATGAACAAATGCTCTAAGTCATATACAAGCTACTAAAGATAGATGGGAAAGAGACTGCAATCTTAATTCTATAGAATCTTCAATAACATGGGTCAAATAAAAGACTACAATGCTATAATTTAAAGCATAAACTACAAACACATTTCAAATATGCAAGATCTTATACATTTCGAAGTCAAATAACACTTATAGTATGTAAAGGGTGTATTATTTGTAGGGTAGGACAAGTTATATAATTATAAAAAGAGGTGGCATGCTAGTGGCCTTCAAAAAATATGGTGTCTTGCAAGATTCATGACATCATTCCTTGGCATAGATGTAGAAAAACTCAAATATAAGCTAGAAGGAAATATTGAATGATCCTTGAAAGAATATAACATACACTGAAACTAGACATTCAAAAAACTCATTCTTATCAAATCCATAAACCTAGGGTGCCCTAAGAAGTTATTCAACAACATGTTCTAAAATAATGAAGAAAAGGGTTTTATAACCTAGATCCATGCTCAAAATTATAAGCAATAATGAACACAAAACTAGATATCTAGTCAAAAATATTTTCAAAATAGATTAATGTACTTCATCAATAGGAAATAACAAAAAACCACAAACATTTTCATTAGTTTTAAAAGGAATATTACAAACATAAATAATTCCAAATTCTACCATGGGGACAAGCATGGTGAAATTTCTCTTTTGACAAGGGAGACATAACGATGCTCTCAAATCTCACTAATGGATGTACAACTACAACCACCTTAACAAGGGAGATAAAATCTACACATGATAATTGATCCCAAAATTTCTTGCAAAACCTAGACTTAGAGAAAATGAACAACTAAAGCAATGACCAACAACCTTTAATATAGGATAAGCCCCCTATTTATACATGTTCAAGCATTTTTCAATTTTTGGACAATGGGTCATAATTTGCAAAATTACATAACAGCCTTCCTAATTTTAACAAGATGCTTCCAGCTAGAAAATATTACATGCCACACCTGATATCTTCATCCAATTACAAGAAAAGAATCATTGCTGTAATTATCTCTATAATTAATGATGAATATTTTCAATAAAATTTTGATTTCATGACTAGAGATGTCTTCATAAGATATGGAAAGAGAAAATTTGTTTAAGGAGCCAAACAAACTATGTCCTCAAGTTTAATCATCTAGAGAATCTCTTGATCACTTTCTTGCATAGCTAGAACTTCTTGGATAGTTTCCTTTCCTTTTATGTGTTCCATAGTATAACCTTACTTTTAAAATGATGGAGCATGATGATCCATAGTCATGGTATAAACAAAAAATGATATATGGTTATGATTGAAAAATATGCTCTAGAATGACTCATAGACCTCCTTTTGTACTTTGAATCATTACCCATCCATAGAAAAACAATTAATTTTAGCTTGTTAGCTAAATTTCACCACATATTGATACTTAGCATGTGACATCAGATCCAATTAGGAACTCATAAGGCTTAAAATTGATGAGGCTACTTCATTGGCTCTAATATGGGAACATGTTTCTTTCTTATTAGTTTTGAGCCCTTTGAAAATCCCATCTTAGCTTGCAATATTAGATCTACTTACCTAATCAAATACATGTCATTGATCTTGATCTAAAATATCGAATGACATTAGCTATCTATAAGTCTTGTATTGAAATGGTACCACTTAGTAGCTCAACAAAATATTTACATCCTAATTTTTTAGTCTTGTCAATCTACCATGCTCTTGCCAAGTGGTGGTTCAACATTCATTCTAGGATTTTTTGAAAAGTATTAACTTAATATGCACCATAGAATAGATTGTGCACACTTGAATGCACACCATAAATCTTTAGGATTATGATCGATCTTTAGCTTATAACCATGTGTTGACTGTTCAATTATGCTCTCACACCATTAAATCTTTTCATTTTATTAAACGTGCATCATTAGATTTCATTATATGAGATTGAGCATGATTTGTTCTTATAAATAGTGAAAATTGTCTTAAGTTGAAAATTGAAGAACAATATAAAGCTTAAGCTAAAGTCTTTGGTTTAAGGTTTCATTTATGTAAATGAACACAAATAAAACTTTAGGATAAATTTTAGACTAATCTCATATCATAATAAAAGGAAGCCATTTTCCTAATAATAAAGGACTTAGCATAAGGTTTTAACTTAAGGTTTTTTTGTATTAATAAATACAATGAAACTTTATGGTAAATCCCTAGACCAAGTCAGAACATAATAAAAAGGACCCTTTGATCTCATGTCATTGGATCTTGCTAGGATAGATTAATATATTCCATTGGATTTTGATCCAAAGGATTGAGCACCATTCATTGCTCAATACTCTGTCTAATGCAGTTACAACATGTGTCATCACCACATTCACTTTGGGCTCAGCTTAAAATCTCTACTTAATACACCTTATCGATCAAAAGGTGTACACTTAATTGTGTAGCATTGATTTATGAGAACATGCTTGAGCTTTATTATGCACCATAAGCTTAACCTTTTGAATTTGAACTCATACCATTTGATCTTGATTACTTGAGTAAAAACATACTGCTGATTGTAATACATTGAGACAAACGCTATTGGTGCCTATGGACATTAAGATAATAACTAAGTCAAAGCTTGTAAATAATATAAACCCTAGGATATAATCTTAGACCAAGATTTTGATTCAATTAAATAAATACAAATTAAAACTTTAGGCTAAAGTTTTAAACTAAGCTTGAAATAAAATGGGGCTCTACTAAATATAAAAGACAATGTGTTAGTTTAGACCATGAGGAACATAGGTGGAGGTGTATCGATACCGAAAAGGGACCAATAATGCATTTTTATACTAAGGTTTGGTCATTTTAATAAACATTACAAGCCTTACTATAAAATTTTAACTAAGTCCATGGCATTTTTTAAAAATATTCCCACGTAATTTTTTTTCCAATTTTGAATTCAAATCGAAAGACTTGAGCTAGGGTAATTAGAATTAGGGTTTTAGGGTGATTAAAAATAAATTCAAATTGAATTTTGATAGATGAAAGGCTAGTAAAAAACTAATATTGACATTAAATCATGAAACCCAGACATTTTCCATTTTAGATCGATTCCAATTTATCCTATAATTGGAAGCATAGAGATCCAATGTTAGCAAATTACGATAAGATTTAAACTAGAATAATGAAAAAATATGCTAACCAAACTAGGTGTAGATGATCTTCAAATAAAAACAATATTAAACATGTTAGTGATACCTTGATCAAGTGAATTCTCATAAAAATATGTTTTTAAAATTCACAGACTTTGGTTTAGACTCATAATTAGGCTATTCAATCCACTTGATAAAGCACCATTTTAAAGATAAATTCATGGTTAAAAAAAGTCTTACACATACAAAATTGGGATAAATAATCAAAACCTCATCATGTTATGTGTGTGCTTTTATTCCACTTACCATTTGCAATGGGATTTAGAGAGTAATTTCTAGACTTCGTGTCTTTAACCATTGACATTGACTTAAAAAATGTTGGATATTTATAAAAAAAACATGATTTATCTTAGAGAAGGCTTTGGAATTGATCTAATACAATCCAAACATCTATATCTCTAATTGAGGTACCTTTGGCTCTACTCAAGGCCTTGATCCACTGCTAGTTAGGCATCCATAGCCTTCATGGAGATTACCTGAATCACCTTTGCCTAGAAAGTTCCTTTTTAGTTTTGAAATGAGCTCTTATTTTTGTATTTTATTTGATTTTTATAGACCATTTCATATTTTTGGAAAAGTTTAGAAACCAAGTTTTCTAGGTTTTTGGGATTTTTCAAAGGATCTAATCTTCAGGCAATCATCCTTGGTCGAAAACCTTACTCTAGGCAATGAATGTTATTTAAGTGTAAGCATGACTATTCTCTAATAATTTAAACTTTCATCTCACATATGTAATCCTCATTAGAATTAGGTCTAGATCATATCAAGGCTGAATATTTTAGGAAACAACTAGTGTATTCATTGGTCTTTACCAATCTCCCTAGAATTAAAACATTAATCTCACATTTCAAACCCATAGTCAACCACACCTATAGTCTCAACTTGAGATGTCCCTTTTTTTAGTGATTGGATGAAATCCAAGATAAGGGCTATGTTTAAAATACTTATTACGAGCAAATAACAAAATAAGAGAAAGCAAACCAATAATGTACAAGTGTTATATACAAATGAGGATAGGAAAAAAAGAGTAAGAAATAAATGAACTAAATCCATATACTAACTCCATAAATAGCCTACATTCAAGATCAAATGGAATATTATTTAATCTATAACAAAACCTTGAAATGTGGTTTATTTTATTCAATGGCTCCTTATCATGGATATGAACGTTTTTTGTCTTGTATCTTAAATATGACGTAGTTTATCTTCCCACCTCCATTGATCCCTTGAAACCTACATCAAATTTAGACCATTGATCTCTATCTAGCTCATCTCTGATGTCTACGTGACAGCCAATGACATCTTCATGACTATTGAAATTTAACCATGATTGTTTCTAACCTAGGATTAATTTTGATTTCCTCACAACAATCAATGACATTCATGTAACCATAAATCATTTTCACATGACCATCAATGACATCTATAATAGCATCAAATTTTAAACCCCTAAGGTTTCTGACCTATGCTTAATTTTGACATCTTCACAACCATTAATGGCATTCACATAGCCATTAATGACATCTATGATGCTATGAAAATTTAAACCCTGATGGTCCTTGACCCAGGGTTAATTTTGACATCCTCATGACCATCAATGATGTTTGTGACATTGTCAATGAATTCCATGAGATCATCAAAATTCAAACAATTTAAGCAAAACATTTCATATTTTTTGGTCATCAAGACTTTTATCTTTGGCATTTTGGTCTTCATTATTTTTGTCTCAAGATTTTTGTTAGAATAATTGTTTCAGATAGTTTGTGTAAAAAATTTTCCCTTAAGCATCAAAATTACTTGAATATTCTGCCCACAATATTTTCTCTAAAGTAATGCATTTTTATCAGGCATTTTTGTTGGAACAAAATGCCCACTAGGATTTGGCTTTTGAACTTTTTGTAGTAGATGAAATGTCTAAAACAAATAGGTATTTGGGATTTTTCATTAACATTTTGGATGAAACATTTAATTTCTTACCATTTTTTTGTAAACACTTTTTACGATGAAAAAAAACATTCAGGCCTTTTATCTCAAACACAAAACTTTAAGACTTATTTCCATTGGGAAAAGTGTTTACACAAAAATCCAAAAAAATCTAAGGGATTTATACACGTGCTAGTAAAGAAAAAATTAATACATAACCAATTAAACATGAAACTTGACCTTTAAGTGAACCTTTGAAAATAAAAATTGGGTTGAGGACTTAAGCACTTATACTCAAAAAGGTCTCAATTTCTTCAGTACAATTTTGAGCACTAGCATATCCCAATCATGTAACTACTTTTAATTATGTAAGTTGTGATTGTTGTCATAATTATCAATTTTAGTAAAACTTATGTATTCATTACAAAAAAAATTTCAACATGAACACATGTATACATCGGTAGTCTTACAACACCCAAATTCTCATTTAAATTTTAGACTAAGCTGATATTCTTTATTTTCAAGTAATCCCATAGTTTTTATCTTTTACTAATCTCATTTCCTCTAATTTTTGGTTCAAGATATATTTTTTATTTTTATATACTCATTTTAGGTCATGAATCTATTAAAGTTATATAATTATCATTGGGACTAGGATGCCCAACCATATTATTCATTCATGATTTCTAAATTGAATAATGTTCACAAATATTCTTATTTGATATCATTTAATATTTTATTTCTATTTATGACCATGTTATGGTTCCTTTGTAACTTAATATAAGTGATAGATAGATCCTCCATTATTATATTACACCATATTCATATAAATGGGAGAATGTATTTGGATTATGTTTCTAATTTGTTATTTTTGGGAATAATGGATTTTTATTCCTATTTAATAAATGGGTCTGATTACGAAAAATTAGTAAATAATATTCCTAATTAAAGTTGTTGATTTGTGAAATTAAATTACAACTACACCTTCTCTAAAAATAGTATTTAGAGAGAGAAAATTAATGTTATCTTATTCTATGCTAATCTAACTAAGATAGGGTCTATAAATTTATGTGTAGGCCTAAGACACTATCACAAATAGAATCCTAAACTCATTTTTTGATTAGATAAAAGCACTAGAAATATACACCCTAGGCTCCAGTGTTATAGTCCTTCTCTAGCACTATTGTATTGAGGATTTAATCCTTTTGGGTTATGTTAGCATTCTTAGTGTGAGCCTATGTATGAATTTTCAGGTATTCATTATCAACATATCTCCTTTTAGATCTGATTATTCATGTACTTGTATCTTCTATGCAATTGAAAGAAACTTTAGAAAATGGTTAAAATGGTTTATTGTGTGTAAGATTCTCTAGGCATTCTTCACACACCATGTGTGGGCACACTACCTACATACCAATACTTTGAGAAGGGATCAAGCCATATGTAGTTCTCCCTTTAAGATTTATTTTGGTGCAATAGTGAATGAAATGCAAGAAATGCTAAAACTAGGTATGTTTGAGATGACTAGGGACTAGTGTAAGGACTTAAATTGGCTTTAAATTGTATAAGTTGGTTGTATGCAGAGAATAGGGAAGATTTCTTGAGTGGTATTTCTTATATTCTTGCTTTATTGAATGATATTTTATAACCCTTTTCAAATGATCTTTGAATGGTATTTTATATGGATCTATTGGTCATGGGCTAAATGAATTCACATTAGGCTAACATGATTGAAGATAAAGATATAGAAATAAATGATTATTGGGGCCTAAGATGCACTTGGATAATAGTGTCAAAAGCTAGACACTTTAGGGTTTGGTGCTAGTGTCCAAGTAGGGTGCTATTTTTCTAAGCTAAAGGGGCCTAGGGGTATGGATTAGTCATGAAGAGAGTGTCCTATCTAAGTTGAGATCAAGTCTAGAAGGTCATAGATGATTGGGAATAAATGAAAGTAAGCCTAAGATAGTCATGAGAGCAAGTAAGATGGACCTAAGGATTGGGTGTCATTAGCCATGCTCAAGTTACCATTTTTTCCATTTTAAATGACTACATTTTACCCCCCCCCCCCCCACTTTATTCTAGTGATAAAACAAAGCAAAATACTAGGATAAATAAAAGTAGAAAGTGTACCTAAACTTACCTACAAAGGTGAAGCCCATGAATCTTGTGTAATGATGAGTAATGTTGGATGTGCATAGAGAACACATTATGTAAATGTGAATATGAAAAAGGAAAACAAAGATTAGATAAGTTATTATTATATGAAATATAAAATAATAACATAATAATTTGGGTAAGAGAGAGGAAGAGAAATGATTGAATACACTTCATCAGGTTCACAAACTAATATAAAACTTATTGTGATGCTGAGTAAGGCTGAGTGTGTTGGGTATGTGTTGAATGATGTTATACCAAAAGTTATATAATGAATGGATCTAAGTGATTAATTCCTCAGAAAATGGCTCAAGAATACAAAGATTGGCCCTTTGGCTCCATCATCACCTACTAAGTGAAGCTAGATTAACCTATGTGTGTTAATAAATGTTTGGACTATGTGTCTAATCCCTCTGAATAGGTAGATCAAGAATAAAAAGGCTGGCCCTTTCGATCCATAATTTACCACTAAGTGAAGTTATGTGGTCATACATGTGTTGATCAGTGTTTGAACTTTGTGTCTAATCCCTTTGAATTGGTGGCTCAAGAATATAAATGCTAGCCCTTTCACTCCATTATTGCCTTATGAAGTGAAGCTAAGAACTAATACCAGTATGTATACATGTGTATGTTATATGATATGGCTTATAAATCCCTTGAATTTTATACAAATCTAATGATGTGGTGTGCATAGTCATATGTGTGTTGTAAACTAGGCCAATGTTGGCCAACTCAAAAAAGATGAAGATTAGGCTTGTACGAAACCCACTCCAAAACTAAAAATTAATCTTATGTGGATTCCACTCAGGAAATCAAGTACTTGAGAATGTGGAGGTTAGGATTTTATGAAAGCCACTCCAAAATGATGCCAACCACCTGTAGATGGAATAAGGCATGCAACTACTAAGAATGCTTGGGTAATGCTAAAAATTGAAAGAAAAGAAGAAACAGTGCTTTGAAATTTGGCCCCAATAATTGGTGAATGAAACATGGATTTTGATCTAGAATTTATACCAAATATTGTATCTAAAACTAGAAGTAAGAACAAATCATGTCATGCATGATTCCCCCTATGTTTGGATTCTTTGAGAAAACTATATTGAAAACTACTAATCTAAATTGGTCTAATTATGCAAAACTATAGTTGAAATTACCTTTTTACCTAATTTTGGAAAACTTGGTTTTTATTTTGCTTGGATAAGAGCACTAAAATGATCTAGACAACAATTCAGATGATAATTTGGGTGATGGGTTCACCCTAATTGATGGCAGAACTTCTGGGAGCCATAACTTTTGCACCGTAGCTCCAATTGACTCACCATTTGAACCGTTAGAAAGCTAATAATGATGGGAAATTCATGAGATGGCATGAATATTTTATAAATGACGTTTTAACCCCTAAAACTCAATGTAAGTTTCCCAAATTTCAATTTTAGTAGTGCAGTCTAAAAATAGTAAGTTTCTAAAAATAGTAATTCCTCAAATTTTGTATTGTTAAAAATCATGGAAGTCAAACCAATTAATATCCCTCAACATTTGTGACCTTAAATATCCTACCCACACCTTAAAAACATGTATAAATTAATATGTAACCTGAAATGGAAATCAGACATCTCTTCTCAGAGATAAGCATTGTTTAGGTCTACAAATTTGATCAATAAAACATCTCTTCTCAGAGATAACATTATTTGAATTATCTTGTTCTTGTTTCTTGAATTATATTTCAACCAAATATTTCAATTTTTGGATCATAAAAATGGACACCCTAGTGTTTGGTGCTATAGTCTAACCTCATCACTATTGTCCTAGGCTAAAATTAATCATTGTTCTAGAATATTGACTATCTACTTGGTCTATTCTGAGTGGTTTGATGACTAGTTACTATTCTCATTATTTTAAAATTGTATTTTTCCACTAATAATAAATATAATATATATAGCAAAACCCCTATTTGTTTACCCCTCTTTTGAGGGTAGGAATAAGTACCCTATAATGACTACCCTTAAAAGAAGAATCCATACAAGAGTGTTAAGTTGGAAATATACATGATATAGCAATGATAATCAATAAGATATCTCAATATATAACATGGTATCAATAGGGGTATGCCTCTATAGATGTAATAATATAACATGTGTAATGTACTAAACTAGAATTGAAAGTGTTAGTTGTTAGTTAGAGGGATGGAGCATGATATCCATCATAACATCCAGGATAATAAGAAAATGCATGATATGGATCATGGCATTAAAAAAATCAAGAATCAATCAAGAAAGAAGCACAAAAGGCAAGAAACAATAAACATGCAAGGGTGGCCAAGGGGACGTGCAAATAAGGGACATGGGAACATGTCACTTATATTAGAAGGTAAGCATATAAGGCATGTTCAAATAAGAAATATGCATACAATTGAAACAAGCATGATTGGTGTGGAAGTCACAATCATATAGAAGAGTTAAGACAAAGGACATTGGAAAATTTCCAAAGGTACATAAATTAATAGAAGCAAAGGACATTGGAAAATGTCCTAAGGCACATAAAAGAGATAAGTAGGAACTAGAAATATAATCCAACAAGCTGTGGTAAGCAAGAAGAGAAAACATGTAATAAATGGAAAGATAGAATCACATCTAAATAATCAAATTAAGAGTGAATGTATGCAAGACATATTTAGTATAATACTAAGTATATGTTAAGAAATACAAAAGTGTTATATACTATTGGAATGTCGATATAGTTATCTATGTAAGCTAGTAAAGATTGTACATCATAATGATAACTAGAGTGTGTGGTGTAGGAATGACATAATTTGGATGGTGTGGTCATGTGGAAGATTCCCCTAGTGGGTAAATGTATCTAAGTATGTCTTGAATGTATAAGTAATATGCCCCCTCAATGGGTAGAGTGAAGCAATCAAAGAGTTATATGTCATTACACACACTAAAATAAGATCAAGTGAAGCATGGTAATGTAGATAAACTGACAAATAATAACATTAAATAGTAAATTTAAGTCTAATATAGTAATATAAATTTAAAATATGGATGATTCATACAATCAAAATGTTTTTGGTGTTTTCACATTATTTGAATGTTTTTAGAATTTTGATATATTTGGATATTTTCATATTTTGATAATAAGCTAGGTATAATCAATCAAAGAAGACTATGTATAAGAAACACTGAGAAAATATGGACAAGTAAGGCTAAGAAGAGATGATACTATCCAATGAGTCTCATGCAAGACTCCATATCATGGTTTCCTATATCAAGGAGTGGAATTGTGCATGATCATGAAGCATGATGGAAATGTTGAGACTGTGGCTCTGAAAGCTATATATGATATAAATGTTTTGAAATATTTGAAGTTAAAAATACCTATGGGGTTCCTCTATAACTATAAGAAGTGGATGTAACTATAGGGATATTAGAGACCCATTTGGAATTAGGAGAATCTCTCTAAACATGTGCTCTATATGTAGACACATGAAATCTTAATGAAACTACTTTGAGTATGAATACTATAGCTAGAATCTATCTATAATATTGAAGCTATATAGGTTTATGAAGCCTTTTTACTAGTGATGGATGACTCAAATATGTCTAGATATAATGTGGAAGAGGAACTAAAAATGAATGAGAATCTAAAATTGGTGGCAAAACTAAAACTGGTGGTAAAATTGAAACTAGTGGCAAAACTAAAACTAATGACTGCAAACTAGTAGATGGCTCTAAAGTGGGGAGTGGTAACTCATATGTAACTCTATCAATTGTAAAATCTTAATTAGCGTGAATGAATTTTGCACATATATGAATTGTATAAGTTATTTATTTGAGTTTTTGAATCCATGGTTGACCAAGTAACATATCAAAAACTTTTGCACTATGAATTATAGTGAATGGTGTGGCCACATGTGTAGGATCAACCTATAGTAAAATTACTATATCACCCAGGAACTTTGTATATGCCCATTCAAACCACTAATAATAATGCCTATTGGAGAGATATCCTACTCTGAATAACCCAAATGTTGTAATAGTGTCAAGGTATACATGTTAAAACTAGAACCATTATCAATAAGCACATTACAAATAGGCTAACTAGGAATGTGAGCTCTAATAAAGAGTACATGATAATCTAAACCATCCTCTATTATCTCATTCTTTTTGAAGGAGATATAAGGTCTAGCTAGAACTTTGGAATTGTATACATTGATCATTTTTCTCAAAGGATGTCACTCAACTGAAGGTGCCCTATATGTATATGGTGGTAGATATGCATGATATACATGATGAACCCCTAATGTGTCCCCTATATCTTATTTTTAATGTTATGGAAATGGATTTGAGATGATTTTAAATGCTTTATCCTATGTTTTCTTTGTCAGTGGAGGCTCAAATAAAGTTCCAAAATCAATAGTGTTTGAATCTATTAGGTCATGTATCTTGTGTTTTAAATTGATTCATCTATTTTTCATATGGCTTGGTGCCCTGTGGTAGTAAAAAAATGCATTTTGATATTATCCCTTTGGAAGATGCTTTATTGGATCAACTTCTTGAATCGTAGGGAGAGATATGATATTACAATCCCAAATCTATTGTAAAACCCTGCTTGGAGGAATTGGAAGATGTGAAAAAATATGTCAAGGGGGTGTTGATATACCTATTCATTAAGGAGGCTCTGAAGCCACATTGATTGTAGGTTGATTTTGACCTTTAATATCATTGAAATTGACCTTATATGGGACTTTTTTGTTACTCTTATTAGTTGTGTTTGATGTATTAGTGTACTTTAGTTTTCCCATTGAAATTAGTTTGACTTCTCTTTCCCTTAATGTGTGACACAATTCAATGAAGGAAGAGAATCTTTTGAACATGATTGATTCATGAAGTGTTGGTAGAAGCCTTTGTTTGAAAAGGTCTTGCAACTCTTGATCTGCCATGGGGCTAGTCATCTTAGCCAAGATGGTCTTATATTGAAGAACATAGTTGGTGAGATGCTCATTTGGTCATTGTTTCTATTGATCAATTTGATCATATGAAACCTTATCACCAATGTTGATATAAATTATGCTAGGAACATGTTAGCTAAAGGATTGAATGTATTGACCAACTGATTTGATAGACTATAGAACCATTTTAAAGCATAATCCTTTAGACTTTATATAAGTAAATTGGTAATTAGCCAGTAATTTGGTACATAATCCAAGCATGCTATGTGAAAATATCTCAAATGTGTCTCTAAATCATCCTTACCATCATAAAAAGTAAAATTGGATTGAAAAAAACCTTGTGTCAAGGGTGTAGAATCAATGTGACATGCCAATGGTGTATATAGTAAAATAAAATAATCTAAAGCCTATGTAAGTCTAGAGGCACCTTGATCAAGATGTTTCATCTTGGATTGAAGAGATATTTTATCTTGTACAAGGTTTGCCACATTAGGAGACATAGATGTATTAGCTACATCTGGTGGCACAAATTAAGGTTGGGTTGTTATATAGGGTTGTTAAGACATAGTTGCCCATGTAATATCATTTGTAACTAGATGCTCTAAAGGAATGGAATACTTAACCTAGTTAAACTTTTTAATTTACATGATAGATTGAAATATAAGAGTATTATCTTAAGGTTGTTCCTTGAGTCTTTCTCTAAAACTTTATAAAATCAAATCTTGTTGAGGACAACTTTACTATCAATAATAGGTGGAACTGGATCAGTTGTCTAATGTGGTGGAACATGAGCATTAGTGTGTACATAATCATTATTTTTTCATACTTCTCATTATCAGATTTATCTTCATGATATTTTTTGTAATCTAGATGTGTAGTATTTATAGCATGAACCTAAGCTAGTTATTTGTCCATGGTGTATGGTCAGATTGAAGGAATCTAGGTGAATTCAGAGGATTACCACTAACTTTTGCACTTTGTCTTAAAGAAAGAGATGCAATAAACATAGGTGGCATAAGGAAAAAAACATGGATAATAGTAAAAAATATTAAATTGATATAATATAATTAAGGAACTATAATATGCATAGAAAGGATACAGAGCTCCCTAACATGTAAAGTGATACCTCAAGAAGCAAAATAAGAGATAGTACATGCAACTAGGGATTTTTCAATTTTTTTTTGTAAAATACTATGTATTTTTGAAATTAACATTGAATTTTTGAGTAGTTAATTTAAGAAAAAATAGAAATTTATGAGAAAATGCTTGATTTAATGGGACTTAGTAGATGTAACTAGGGTTTTGAGAAAAATAAATTCTGTAAAATTACTATAAATTTTTGAAAATTGAAGTGATTTTCTATTTTTAATACATAACAAAAAATTCAAAAAATGATTGGAAAATTACCAAAAAAATTCCTGGGAGCTAGTTGATGCAACTAGGGTTTGAAATAAATTTATTTTAAAATTTACAAAAAAAATTTAAAATTTGAGATAGATTTCTCATTTATATGTGCAAGCAAAAAATCAAGAAATTATTGGATTAATGCTATAAAATTATTGGGACCTAGTGTATGCAACTAGGGTTTGAAATAAATTTATTTTAAAATTTACTATAAAATTTTAAAATTTGATAGGAATTTTTTATTTTAATATTTAAGGAAAAATTCAAAAATTAATGGGAAAATCTAGATAGGAATTTACCATAGGGTTTCTAGGTTTTTTTATGTGAAATTAAAAGTAAGTTAGGTCCACCGAATGTTTTGTTATTTTTGGGAATAATGGATTTTTATTCCTATTTAATAAATGGGTTTGAGTAGGAGAAATTAATAAATAATATTCCTAATTAAAGATGTTAATTTGTGAAATTAAATTACAATTAGGCCTTTTCTAAAAATAGTAGTGCGAGAGAGAAAATTAAACTTATCTTATCTTGTGTTGATCTGACTGAGATAGGGTCTAGAAATTTGTATGCAGGCTTGGGACATTGCTAGAAAAAAAATATTGAACTTCATTTTTTGACTGGATAAGAGCACTGAAACTAAACACCCTAGGCTCTAGCATGGTCGTCCTTCTCTGGCACTATTATCCTAAGGATATAATCCTTTTGGGTTTTGTTTACCTTCTTAGTGTGAACTTGTATACCAATTTTTAGGTCCTCACTATCAATAGATCTTTATATATATTTGATTCGTCATGTAATTTTATCTTCTATACAATTGAAACAAACTTTGACAAATGGGGAAAAAGGTTTAGTGTGCGTAAGATGCACCGGATGTGCTTCACACCCCATGTGTGGACATGCTTCCTATATACCAATACTCTTAGAAGGGATCAAGCCATATGTAGTTCTCCATTTAATAGTTCTTGGTGAAATAATGAATTAAATGCAATAAATGCTAAAATTGGGTATGCTTGAGATGACTAAGGATTGGTGTAAGGACTTGAATTGGTTGAAAGTGTGTAGGTTGGTTGTATGTAGAGAATAGGGAATATTTATTGAGTGGTCTTGTTTGTATTCTTGATTTCTTGAATGATATTTTCCAACCCTTTCCAAATGATCTTTGAATGGTATTTTATATGGATCTATTGGTCATGGGTAAAATGATCACTTCATTTTTATCATGTAAGAGGTTCACATTACTAGTCAAATCAATTGGTTATATTCTTATAATTACTTAATGTGTTGCACATTCACAAGTTCTATTTGTGTTGAATTGATTATATAAATTTAATCAATACTTCATATAGCCTAATTAATTATATAATAGTTAATAAGTATGATACCATTCAATTAATATCTACTAATTATGATGACATGTCATGTCATTAACTTCACTATCAAAAAACACTCAGAGAAAGTCAAGCCTCACATATATAAGAATAATGAATTTTTAATAAAATAATTCCATAACCAAATTATATTTAAATATCTACATTAATCTTGTATGGATCACCAAAAATCAAGGTTCATTACCCTTAGTTTCCAAATACAATATGATAACTTGCTTGTAGCAATAGACTTGCGTTAATAGAAATTGTTTAAGTTATAGACCTTATAAACATAGATGCTACATAATAAAATTTCTAGTTCAAATTCATTAAAAATAATTATCTCACTTAAGTTATGCATACATGTTACAACCATATGCATTAAAAAGAAGTTTAGGGATTTATTAAACCTAAGGTCATTTCCTACTCTATGCAATTTAGTCAATCACCCACCGAATAAGTGTTTTATGCTTGCACCTATGAAATGGGATATAATACATACCTAGTTGATGTGGGATAAATTACCTATGTAGTTATGTGGATTATAATTATGTATCCAATTAATATTTTTTTAATTCAATATATTTTTTAGTTGATGCTTTGCATCAAGCACTTCATCAACATTAATTAGGTTACATCAAGTGTTAACTTACACAAGCACTTGGCATATATTCATAAAATGTTTTGAATTTTTGACCCTCTATTAATGTTATGAACCCTTTTACTCTTTCCTTGAGTTAACAATATATTTGTTTATATATTTTAATTTCATAAAAAATAATAAGTATAGATGATTTTATCTAAGTGCCAATAGATGAAATTCATGTTATGAAAAAATGTAGAGTCTATAAACATGATTTAAATATTTAAATAAAATATAAACATACTAATTATTTTCATAAAAAATTTATCCAAATTCATCTATCAAAAAATCTTGGATCAATGGAAACATTCCATCAAATAAATAATATTAGACTTGGGGGTAAAACTCCTATTATTTTCATTGAAATGCATAATGTATAGAAAATGAATATGAGATCTATTTTTATATTCCTATTTTAGAAATATTTATCACAATATATTTGAATCTAATAGTCATATGTGCATTTTAAATCTATGTTATCCAACACTTATGAATTGACTTCAAAACTAACATATCACACAAGCAAACCTTTCATGCCACTCAAGGTGTAGAGATAGGAAACTAGGGTAGGTAGGGGATAGTTACATAAAATGGTGTGAAATTTTTTTATCAAAATATTCTATTTTTACACAATTCAATCTATATAATACTTATATATATCCTCTTGAACCATGACCACAAACTAATGTAGATGCAAGCATTTAATAGTAGATCCACTCAGTTGACTAGCGAGACTTGGTTAAGCATGTAGTAAATAGAAATGTCATTTAATTATAAACATATAGAACCATTACAATGTAAATAACATATATTTATTGATAATATCTCAATATCAAATAGCTACTCATTCTTTATAAGGATCTCATGACACTTACAATACTATAAATTTCACTACTAGTTCTATCTCTACTCTAAGTTATTTCCATAGTACTTAATATTCTAGATACAATTTGGTTATACTTTTTTTTCATGTGTTTTATTTTTAAACACTCTTAATATCCCTTCCTGCCACCAAATGTAAACACATAGTAACAATTATTTCATTTATCTCACCTAATAGTTAATGTATTAGGCTTTATTATGTCATATATTGTCATCTTCCATCATCACTTCTCAAATGTTAACCATGATGAAATATTATTCTTTAATTACATCACTTATCCCACACTCTCCACTATTGTTCCTAGATTCTTGTGGTTGTGTATCTTGATCATGTTTTTTTGTCATTTAGTGCATGCGGATATAAATTATAGTGGTTCATGTTTGTCTTGCTAGTAGTCCATTTTTGGCACATCCCCATGTTATGGTTTTGGATATATTGTACCTCTCTTTGAATATTTTATAATAGTTATATTTATTATAATTCACTTTCACACTTAAGTATTGGTTATGTACTTAGACAATTTTCCTAGGGTTAAAATCACACCACACTAAACCAATTTTTGTCCCTAGGAAACCAAATTATTTATTACTTTCTCTCCTTATCCAATCCATCTATATATAAAAGTACGCCATAAACAACTAATTGGTATAAATTTATAATTTTTATTAACTTTTTATGTAGTAAACCTCCTCATGAGACACCATTAATTTTTATATATGAATTGAAAATCTTGCACTATATACCCTAAAATCCTTATAAAAGTACCTCCCTAATACATTTCCCTTTTTGTTATCACAAATTTATAAAAAAATTACCAAAGGTAGTGGTTTGGTTAAAACATATATCCTCTCCTTGCCTCACCATATAATTTTATCCTTGAATTCCTACTATCTTCTAGGTTAAAAAATCCACCAT